>JASANE010005929.1:0-11590 GCA_030248225.1 Trileptium ribeirensis | reverse complement strand
CGGTGTATATTAAACATCAATGATTGGCATAAACAAGTTTCTTTAAATGCTGAGATGTGGAGTTTGTATCCATTTGAGTTATAAATTTTTGTACGATTTCTGTTTAGAACACAAATTCTATTTACTTGAAATATATTCTATTTTATTTAATAAATAATACACAAGCTTGTTACTATAAAAAAGTGTTATTACCCGTATGAATACTCTGTGTAATACCAAGCATTAGTTCAACGATAAGTAAGTTTGAACCTCCTAGCTCCTGAACTGAAAAGTGAATGAATTCACATGTTATTCTGGGTTATAGGCGAGCGTAACTTTCTTTCACCTGGGAATAATTAACAGATTGCAATAGATACAACTCTATGTAATACATACCAGAAAACGGGCTAAATTAAAAATTAGTTACAAATTTTTGCGCCACACGATGGAGTATCCAGTATCGTGGTCACTGCAAGAAAGCAGAGCTATTACTAGTAACGATTATAGTTTATGAGCGGTTGGCTATATATGCGTAATTTTTAACACTCACTGCGATTAGCCGTCTCTACATAATGCGCGGTTCATGGAGATTTGCGTGCACTAATTGCACACTATAACCTAATGTAACGAAGATATTTTCAGAATATGTTATTGCACTGCACAGGATGTACTGCTCGCTTGGTTTCCATTAATAGCACAACAGGCAAATATTGTTGCCGCGATAACATTTACTGCCATAGGTATAATAATATTTCTCCGGCGTTGCTGCAACGTCAGTAGGTTTTCAACGGTATTATAGCGACAATTCAAAACTAACCTAAATCCCAAGAGCATGTGTTCTCAAGTCATGCTGTAGTGACAACAATAGCAACTATGTTTCCATGCAAGAGCAACACTAAAGCGGGCAGCCATAAAGCGTTTGCGTATGGATGATAAGTGGCAACATATTAGTAATCGTCGGCTTGTTCTGTTAAGTTTGTGCTGCTAAAATATTAAAAGTATCGTTAAGTTACTTTTTCCGTGACCCAAGTATAAACTACCAATTTTAGACCCGAATAAAGTCTACTTTGTAGCTTTCGCCATTACCGTTTTAAATGCTAATGCGGTATGATAAAAATTTTAACATTACAGGTATTATGAGCTATTGAAAGAGCAGGATTAGTCTATATCCGATAACCCCCTTTTCAACTGAATATGGCAATAAAAACAATAAATTTCGCGTAGAAATAGCGTATGAACTCAATTCCTCTGTTACTACATCTTGCGGATGATTGGCGGCATTTGGCATTTATAAAAATCTAGTTGCATGATTAGATTCGGTACAGCTAGATCGATCAGGTTAGATATCCACCCATTCATAAATGTAACGGCAACGTTCGAATTTTGGCTAAAACTAAGATTTTAGACATTTTTATTTGATACCTTTGAAGTACTTGTATCTTCGATATGTAACACCAATGATATGTGTCCCCTAAACTTGCTACTAACAGAATTGCTAAAATTGGGTTTCCTAATCCGCCTGTTACGTAATTTTCAATGACAGAATAAATCCCCTATGACTGATTTCCCCAAAAATTGATTGTTCAAGTATGGCATTCCAGCTAGTTCTCTCACAGCTTCTTGTGTCACTACGTCCAAAACCTTCCAAGCTTTAACCACATTCATTAAGCCGCTTCATAGTTATAAAATTTTAGAGTAGGTTCGAAAATCCTTAGATACGTAGTTAAATTAATAATTTCCACGTTTTTCTTGAAAAAATAAAATCAGAATTTTGGCATGCTTTAAGGTGCACCGTATGTTACAGTTACAGTTACGTATATCACAATTTTTTTGACTCATTTCTAAGTGACATCTATGCTGGCTTATAGCGTAGCTAAGCATGCATTATTATTCCACTTTGAGCTTGAGAACTTGGATTTTGAAGAAATTGCTTGGGCAAACACGATCTTACATTAGATCACAAGCGCTCAAGTTCCGTCTATTTAGGGGAGATACATCGTTTCAACGGAATGGGGGTGGGGATAAGCGGCGCGGTGGGTTCCTAAACTATGACACTCCCAATGCACCAAATTTATCTTCTTTAGTTTCCATATTTACCGCAGCTTTTCGCTCTAATTTTGTTATTTTACTATGAATGATTGTAAGTAAAACATTCCAGTCACTATTAAGATGCGGCCAGGGGCTCCGACGGTTAGGGGCATAGTCACCTTTGCCTTAGATGTTTATCTAAACATTAATTGGTTGGACCGTAGATGAGTTTTTAAAACAATAAGGCTCGACCCGTATACCCATGAAAATATGTCGATAAAGGTGTGGAAGATTGCAGGATTAGAATTGTTTTACAGAGTGAACATATACATTCAATGTCATTTTACAGGGCGTTTAATTGCTAATGGAACAAAGGAAAATCCTATTATATTGACAAGTACGAGCAGACATAATTGGTCTGGACTTTTATTCAACGGTCAAAATGGTAAGCTAAGATTAATTTGCTAACTTTGATTTATATATATTTCAATCGAATGACACTTTATATATATTTCAATCGAATGACACAATGAACATCCTGTGCTTTTTATGTTTTTAATTTTCAACTATTTGGTCTTAATAGTCTTAACTATTTTCTTCTTTTAAGTATTTTCTTCAATTTTCAATTGCCATGTTTATCTTATTCTTCCAATTTTTAATTTTCATGTCGTTTCTCAGAATCAGCAATTTTCTATAACTCAAAACCAAGTTAAATCTACTTGGATACTTCGCGAAGACGGTCGTGTTTCCACTATGTAAAAACATTTTGCGACTTGTCCTATATTTAACAGTGTTAAGTTTAAACGTTACACAAAATTTGTATAAATGGTAGTAAACCGATTGCGACTGTATATTACGAATTACGATTATGATTGAATTTGTTAGTGTTAAGCTTTATCAAAATCATTATCGGGCGTTTTCTGATTAACCCATCATAATTATTGATGTTCATCCAATTGGAAATCATGACAGGCTGGAATGTGGTATTTTTGGTTTCACCTGAGACGAAATGGTTCTCTTGTTCGTGTCCCTCGAAAAGGTGCGACCTCTGCCAGGTATAATTTACATTGCTAAATATTTTCTTGAAGCCAATGATAGCAGTAGTTGAGACAAAAATGAAACATTTCTTTTGTAAAATCCTACTCCGGAGTTAACGGCATTTGATAATCCGTAAAAAATCGGAGTCTTTTGGTGTTGTGTGCTCATACGTCATGGCTCATGTATATATTTGCAGGGAATAAAAACAAGTCGGAACAAAAATAAGTCGGAACAAAAATAAGTCGGAACAAAAATAAGTCGGAACAAAAATAAGTCGGAACAAAAATAAGTCGGAACAAAAATAAGTCGGAACAAAAATAAGTCGGAACAAAAATAAGTCGGAACAAAAATAAGTCGGAACAAAAATAAGTCTGAAAAAAAATAAGTCTGAACAAAAATAAGTCGGAACAAAAATAAGTCGGAACAAAAATAAGTCGGAACAAAAATAAGTCGGAACAAAAATAAGTCGGAACAAAAATAAGTCGGAACAAAAATAAGTCGGAACAAAAATAAGTCGGAACAAAAATAAGTCGGAACAAAAATAAGTCGGAACAAAAATAAGTCGGAACAAAAATAAGTCGGAACAAAAATAAGTCGGAACAAAAAGTGGCAGCGAATATACACACTTAACATCTGGATTAGCAGGACAGGTCAACAAGATCTCTAGGATAATTTTGCCGAACGTGCCCAATTTGGCATTTAGAATGACATGAAATTTCTCACTAAAAGAAAATTTTCAAGAAAATGCGAAAGGTGATATTTGAAATGAATCTGCTCGTCTGTTTTGTCACCTTACTTGATTACTTAAAATACTTTAGATTTTATACGGTCGGCCAAACATTCTAAGAAGCATTGCGTGAGTTAATGGTTTGTTATTACCTATGGCAAGCCCATCATTAAATATCTAAGTTTTAATAAGGTTCCTGGTTCGTGATACAAAACTGTATACCCATCTATAATAAAATTCATAATACTACCACTGAAAGCTATATGGGTTTAAAAATGTTACTTAACTATAATACTGATAAATAATTAATAGTATTAATGAAATTTGCTTTTTCCGTTTACCAACGAAATGCTTAGATATGTTTTATTACAAGAAATATTTTTTAATTATAAATTTGATTTGGGCTTTTCTTCATTAAATGACATTTCGTTTGCAATAGTCAACACAGGCGCGTTTGTTAACGTGCAATTCAACGTTTAATGGACATTCGTCAAAGATATCATTGCATCCCCTATCGCAGGCTCCGTTGTTGCAGTAATAGTAGTTATACGTAACTGAAATTAAACAAATTAACCATACAGGTATAATCTAACTTCATTAACGAGATCGGCACTATAATAACAATATTAAGTCCACAGTTTGATACATTGAAACAACCGCCAACGCTTCAAACAGTGACTAAAATGTATGTTGTATATACGGTATGTAACCAATTTCTTTTTACAGACATATCATATACACATTTTGACAGCTTCGTTGACGGCCAACTACGGTTTTATGCTGTATTATGTCACTTTTATATTTATATATAAATTATTGTATTTTATGGCAATATTACTCAAAAAATGAGGTTTATGTCCATACCTACAGTCACCACTATATTTATATATAAATTGTTGTATTTTATGGCAATATTACTCATAAAATGAGGTTTATGTCCATACCTACAGTCACTACTTTGCTTACGTTCCAATTCAACTCAGCTGACGCAACAGTACATAATATAGATAGAAGACTTAATATGTAAATGCGGGTTTAGTACTGAAAAGATCGACGAGTGGTCATACATTGGACCAGCCGGGATTCGAACCCGGATCTCGAGCTTGCAATACTAGTGCGCTACCATTACACCTAGGCTCCGATCACAGCGTGTTCAGCTACGCTATATACGCTAGCGTAGTGAGATGCTACAGTACCACTTACAAAATGTTTGTGCTTATTGATGTTATTTATTATTTATTCAACACCTCTACAGGTTAGCAGTGAACCGTTTTTCCTATCAGCGATATGTTATAATTATATATTACACTACGTTATATAGCGTGGGGATATGAATATCTTAATGTTAACGTTGCTGTTCAAAAAATAGTAAACAGCTACGTTGTGTTAACGTGTGCTCACACATATGCTCAAACGATATGCTTACAATATGGCCAATTTTTTTCAAAATTTAAAAGCATTGTTCGCATTTTTTTGTAAATTTAAATGTGCGAACACTTTTCATCAAAAATTTGTAGCACATAACCTTAGGCAATCATCGACAAAAACAAATCTTCAAAAATTTTGATCTAATGATTTTACAAAGCATTGCAAAATATTTTGGTACTTCTCGATTTTCGTATTTTTTTACACTTAAATTCTGGTAAAAATTTGATCAAAATTTGAACTCACATTTTGAGCTAGAAGTTTAAACGAGTGAAAATGCTTTGCCAAGAAAACCTAAAAGTTATAAAAGAATCTAATTTTACCAAAATCTTGACCTATCTGGCACAGCGGGGACATTGCTGTTTGATGTAAGCTAGCTAAATCAACTGGTCGTTGCAAATTATTCTATTCCAATGATTCCGTTGACTTTTTAGAGAAAAAACATCTAATTGTGATATAACTCAGTGCTATTTAGTCACATTGGGTCTGCTACAGGATTAGTTTATTACCGGAAAAATTTGTGGACAACGTGTCCTAAAAACGAATCATATGTAAAATCAAAGCAATTGAGTGCATCGCTTTAATGGAACTAGTGTAGACACCTTTTTTCGCAAATCAGTTAGTTTACGGTTTTAACTTGGTTATGATAATTAAAAGTTACAAAAAGTTTTCACTGTTAAATATCAAAACGGAAAATCCGTGTTACTAAGTACGTAGCATTGGTAGCAGTAAGTGGTTTTAGTTGCTTGGCTTTGCAAATCGGTCACCAAAGGTATAAAAAATGATTATTGATTGTTTTAGCTGTAAGGTTGTTTTCTATGAACAGCAATTTCAGTAGATAAAAATCAGATGCTGATGTAATATGAATATTCGGCTGTTTTAACTTGGTTATGTTAATTAAAAGTTACAAAAAGTTTTCCTTGTTAAATATCAAAACCGAAAATCCGTGTTACTAACTAGGTAGCTTTGGTAGCAGTAAGTGGTTTTAGTTGATTGGCTTTGGAAATCGGTCACCAAAGGTACAAAAATGATTATTGATGTTTTAGCTGTAAAGCTGTTTTATATGAACAGCAATTTCAGTAGATAAAAATCAGATGCTGATGTAATATGAATATTCGGCTGTTTTAACTTTGTTATATTAATTAAAAGTTACAAAAAGTTTTCCTGTTAAATATCAAAACCGAAAATCCGTGTTACTAACTAGGTAGCATTGGTAGCAGTAAGTGGTTTTAGTTGCTTGGCTTTGGAAATCGGTCACCAAAGGTACAAAAAATGATTATTGATGTTTTAGCTGTAAGGTTGTTTTCTATGAACAGCAATTTCAGTAGATAAAAATCAGATGCTGATGTAATATGAATATTCGGCTGTTTTAACTTGGTTATGTTAATTAAAAGTACAAAAAGTTTTCCCTGTTAAATATCAAAACCGAAAATCCGAGTTACTAACTAGGTAGCTTTGGTAGCAGTAATTGGTTTTAGTTGATTGGCTTTGGAAATCGGTCACCAAAAGTACAAAAATGATTATTGATGTTTTAGCTGTAAAGCTGTTTTATATGAACAGCAATTTCAGTAGATAAAAATCAGATGCTGATGTAATATGAATATTCGGCTGTTTTAACTTGGTTATGTTAATTAAAAGTACAAAAAGTTTTCCCTGTTAAATATCAAAACCGAAAATCCGAGTTACTAACTAGGTAGCTTTGGTAGCAGTAAGTGGTTTTAGTTGATTGGCTTTGGAAATCGGTCACCAAAAGTACAAAAATGATTATTGATGTTTTAGCTGTAAAGCTGTTTTATATGAACAGCAATTTCAGTAGATAAAAATCAGATGCTGATGTAATATGAATATTCGGCTGTTTTAACTTTGTTATGTTAATTAAAAGTTACAAAAAGTTTTCCTGTTAAATATCAAAACCGAAAATCCGTGTTACTAACTAGGTAGCATTGGTAGCAGTAAGTGGTTTTAGTTGCTTGGCTTTGGAAATCGGTCACCAAAGGTACAAAAAATGATTATTGATGTTTTAGCTGTAAGGTTGTTTTCTATGAACAGCAATTTCAGTAGATAAAAATCAGATGCTGATGTAATATGAATATTCGGCTGTTTTAACTTGGTTATGTTAATTAAAAGTTACAAAAAGTTTTCCTGTTAAATATCAAAACCGAAAATCCGTGTTACTAACTAGGTAGCTTTGGTAGTAGTAAGTGGTTTTAGTTGCTTGGCTTTGGAAATCGGTCACCAAAGGTACAAAAATGATTATTGATGTTTTAGCTGTAAGGTTGTTTTCTATGAACAGCAATTTCAGTAGATAAAAATCAGATGCTGATGTAATATGAATGTTCGGCTGTTTTAACTTGGTTATGTTAATTAAAAGTTACAAAAAGTTTTCCCTGTTAAATATCAAAACCGAAAATCCGAGTTACTAACTAGGTAGCTTTGGTAGCAGTAAGTGGTTTTAGTTGATTGGCTTTGGAAATCGGTCACCAAAGGTACAAAAATGATTATTGATGTTTTAGCTGTAAAGCTGTTTTATATGAACAGGAATTTCAGTAGATAAAAATCAGATGCTAATGTAATATGAATATTCGGCTGTTTTAACTTGGTTATGTTAATTAAAAGTTACAAAAAGTTTTCCTGTTAAATATCAAAACCGAAAATCCGTGTTACTAACTAGGTAGCTTTGGTAGCAGTAAGTGGTTTTAGTTGATTGGCTTTGGAAATCGGTCACCAAAGGTACAAAAAATGATTATTGATGTTTTAGCTGTAAAGCTGTTTTCTATGAACAGCAATTTCAGTAGATAAAAATCAGATGCTGATGTAATATGAATATTCGGCTGTTTTAACTTGGTTATGTTAATTAAAAGTTACAAAAAGTTTTCCCTGTTAAATATCAAAACCGAAAATCAGTGTTACTAACTAGGTAGCATTGGTAGCAGTAAGTGGTTTTAGTTGATTGGCTTTGGAAATCGGTCACCAAAGGTACAAAAAATGATTATTGATGTTTTAGCTGTAAAGCCGTTTTCTATGAACAGCAATTTCAGTAGATAAAAATCAGATGCTGATGTAATATGAATATTCGGCTGTTTTAACTTGGTTATGTTAATTAAAAGTTACAAAAAGTTTTCCCTGTTAAATATCAAAACCGAAAATCCGTGTTACTAACTAGGTAGCATTGGTAGCAGTAAGTGGTTTTAGTTGATTGGCTTTGGAAATCGGTCACCAAAGGTACAAAAAATGATTATTGATGTTTTAGCTGTAAAGCTGTTTTCTATGAACAGCAATTTCAGTAGATAAAAATCAGATGCTGATGTAATATGGATGTTCGGCTGTTTTAACTTGGTTATGTTAATTAAAAGTTACAAAAGTTTTCCCTGTTAAATATCAAAACCGAAAATCCGTGTTAGTAACTAGGTAGCATTGGTAGCAGTAAGTGGTTTTAGTTGATTGGCTTTGGAAATCGGTCACCAAAGGTACAAAAAATGATTATTGATGTTTTAGCTGTAAAGCTGTTTTCTATGAACAGCAATTTCAGTAGATAAAAATCAGATGCTGATGTAATATGAATATTCGGCTGTTTTAACTTGGTTATGTTAATTAAAAGTTACAAAAAGTTTTCCCTGTTAAATATCAAAACCGAAAATCCGTGTTACTAACTAGGTAGCATTGGTAGCAGTAAGTGGTTTTAGTTGATTGGCTTTGGAAATCGGTCACCAAAGGTATAAAAATGATTATTGATGTTTTAGCTGTAAAGCTGTTTTCTACGAACAGCAATTTCAGTAGATAAAAATCAGATGCTGATGTAATATGAATATTCGGCTGTTTTAACTTGGTTATGTTAATTAAAAGTTACAAAAGTTTTCCCTGTTAAATATCAAAACAATAAAAATCAAAAATAAATGCTAATATAATATTAAATATATTAATATTATTGATTTTTCATTTATGTAAACACGTAAAAGTTACGGAAAAAGCACATGTCAAACCAAAACAGAAATGGTATGGTTTATAAGTTAATCATATGGTTAAGGTGATATGGCTTTAATTAATAATTTGAAATAATCACCAACACAAAAATAATTATTAAATGTTTGACTATAAAGAATTATATAAAACAAGCAAACTGATAAAATTTTAATGAAAATTAATATAAATCATCAATATTAAGTGTTACGATTTTATAACTATGTTGATGAAAACGTCCCAAAAAGTTTCCTGTAGAATATGAACAGAAGTGAGTGTTCTAAGTTTTAAAAATAGCATGGTCACAGCTAAGGATTATGATTACTTTTACACAGCTCAACTATGGTTTTATCCTGAAAATCTGTATATGAAACACAAAAGTAAGAAAAACATTTGTCTTTTGATGTTTTTATAAGTAACTTTGTATGTAAAACTAACAATTCAGTAGATTGAAAGTTGAGTATGATGTAATCTCAATTTGTAGACTGTTTCATTCATTATATTGCAATTGAAAGTTTACAAAAATTTTATATTCCAATGTGGAAATACAAAAATGTCCATGTTGCTTCAGCTCAGTAGCATCATGCACACATGGTTTCACTGATAGCTTTGAAATCATAGCCAGAAGTACAAAAATGGGATTGTTGATTGTTTAGCTCTAAAATTGTTGCTATTGGAACAAGCAATTCATCAATAAAAGTGGAATAAATGTCCTTGATATATGCAAAATGTAATGCTTTACTCAACTATAACCAAAACTAAAAACTTCATACAATACAGAAACTAGAAATCATGTTTGATTCAGCTGAGGTAACCTGCATCCATAAATAACTTAGCTAGTTGGTTCTCAAAAATTAGAAGTCAGGCAGAAGTAAGATAGGTTGTTTGATGTTCTAGCTGGAGTTCTTCTCTGGGCAAGGGATTATGATCAATAAAAATCAGATGTACTGATTGTAAATAAATATTTGAAGTGTTACCTTGTAATTAATTTGTTAATAAGAAAGTTACAGAAACATGAATATATATGAAAGTGAAAAATGCAGTGTTTCTTGCACTAGGTAACATCATAACAGCTAAGTGACTTTAGTTGACTGGCTTGAATAGAGACACAAAACACAAAATAGTATAAATGTTTCCTAGAATTGTTATATGAACAGCAATTAATAAATAAAAAATTCAAATGCTCAATATGTAATATGGAATATCCTGGCTGTTTCACTTTGACTATACTAGCAATAAAAATTACAAAAGAGTTTCCCTGATGCTCAAAACCAAAATTGCATATGCTATAACTAATCCTATATAATCACAGTAAAGATAACTAATTAATAACTTGGAATTATAAACACAAAAGTATAAGATAATTTATATTTAATATTTAGCTGTAAAGTGTTTGTCAACAGCAATTAAGTAATGGAAGTTCAATATAAATGTGATATATGAATGTAATATTGTTAACCATTACCTAAAACAAAAAATAGTGATGAAATCAATATCTATTGAACAAATATATAACACAGTATATCCTAAAACATGCAAAAATTTAATGGTAGATTTTTAACAGTTTCTCTCTGGAACAACAATCCTATGGTACATACCATGGTACCTGGGAGTCACCCACAGTAAACTGGGTATTACTACTGTTGAAGGTGAGTTGAATGAAATAACAGCACTATACATGAGACTTACCTTACACACTACCTCATCACATTATTCCTACATCTATATCCAACAACAATATATTGTGGCATGACTGTTTATAAAATTACACCCACAAAACTGGGTTTTTTCTCTAAAGGTAAAGTAAATGAAAAGTAAGCAACTTTCATAGACCTTTATATAGTAATTACTCTCTCTGTGGTACCTTGAGGCAACAATCTTTAATGATGCTACTCTCCTGGGGACTTACACATGAGACTGAATTTTTCTTTTCTGTACTAAAAATAACAGTGACAATGAAACAAGCAACTTTTCTGGTTTGTACATTCTCATAGTTTATTTTTTTGTTTGTAGAATTGTGATATGGCATGCTTTTTGGAATTACACACCATAAAACTTGAACTTTTTCTCTAAAAGTGATTAATGGAGGCCTAAGCAGTTTCCTAATTTGTTCCCTGTTCATGATTTTTTTTATCCTTGTATAGCAATTATTTGCACACACTCTTGTGGACAGTTACAAAACCACAGTGTGTGTCATCTGTTGGACACTTAGTAGCCTGTTGTTGTTGATGATTTTTTGTGTGAAGTCTCACTTGCTCATGGGTATTGCTTACATTATTGAAAGGAAAAGTGTCCGCATCACTCCTCCATTTGGCCTAGACGTGGTTGAATCATAATATTCATTGATGTATTGTACTGATAGTCATTCCTGTTGATTTTGACCTCCCGGTTCATGACAACAAATCCTTGTCCATAAACTCTTTCTAAGGGTAGGCA
>JASANE010005928.1:0-21540 GCA_030248225.1 Trileptium ribeirensis | reverse complement strand
CACCGCTGTCTGTAATTACACTGGTAGGTAGAGCTTTGACCAGGCTAGCTTTCATCAAATCCTCAGGAACATTAGCTAACAAAATTTCAATTTGGCTAAACCAACCTTTCGTATTTTTTTCGTAAAAATCTGGTAAACTAACCATGCGACGTGACGTAGCCATTTCGGGTGTTGGCGTTGAGTAAGATTCTTGTGATGATGCGTTAGAAACAGCTAGTTTAACAGCGCCTTGTGTTTCGCTTTGCAATGCTTCGATCACAGCCCGTTTTGTAGTAGGCATTTTGAAGTCGAGATCATCTTCGTGAAGCAACTGAAGCGCTCTATCAAGGATATTTTTTGGTTGGGCCATGAGGTCGAGTGGCCCTGGGTTAAGTTCGACACCCGCTATAATAAGAAGTTGGCGCAACCCAGTAGCGTGGCGTTGATCTGAAAATCTGGAGCTGTTATCTGAAACACTAAATACAGTCGACCGCTGCAATGATGCAGGTAAGTCGGTTAATTTATGATCAAGCAAAGTTGAAACCTGAGAACTTGTGTGTCGATGCTGGCAGATATGCAATTTCGAGTGATCCTGAAAAACCGAATTCGTATTAGTTTTTTAGAGCTGTGCTGACGGTTTCCAATTTATCTAGTTCTGCCGCTAAAGTTACGATAGGCAAATGCTCCATTTTAGCAGGAACAGCGCGACCATAATTGGACATAACCTGCAAAAATAATTTTTGAACCAACTGTCTGTCATTTGGTAATAGACGTTGTAACTGATTAAGGATAAGCGTGTTCGTGCGCTGGATTCGTGAATGTAAAATCAAATTTATAGCCAATTGTACGTGCCTTGAAATGACCAGAGGTCCGGGGTTAGGTTCGATGCCGGCAACGAGCAATAAAATACGCATTGCAGAGGCATGCCGCCTACCTACAGAACTGCGCCTATATGTTAAC
This sequence comes from Trileptium ribeirensis, assembly GCA_030248225.1. Lineage (NCBI taxonomy): Eukaryota > Metazoa > Nematoda > Enoplea > Enoplida > Thoracostomopsidae > Trileptium > Trileptium ribeirensis. The sequence continues at coordinate 20,601 of JASANE010005928.1, read as the reverse complement.
CCATCAAACGGTAAAAAGCACATACACTTGGCATTGACATAGTAAGACGAACGTCGTAATATATACAAAGCATGTGATTGAGAAAAATATAAGCCAGCATATAGGAAATAACTGTTATACCATCGTGGAATGGTTTCATGAATGGTAAGATCGTCTTCTGCCGTCAGTGGCTTCCAATGAGTGAGAACCAATACTGCGAAACAAAAATAAAACATAGTTGCCGATGAACGTCGGGTTCACCAAATGTAAACCACTTCAACAACAAAACGCAAGCAGTTTACTAAACATTGAATGGCATTAAACAAAACATTCAAGAATCCACGAACGCGATATACTATTGTGTTCCAAATGTATTCATGTCGAAGCAGAACGTACAATACCTCAGTCGTAGTTAACCAAGAACTGATCGCGATAATGATAGCACTGCTTCCTGCTCTGAAGCTTTTATAGCCTGAATTAAAAAACCTGTTAAACAAATTATGACCTAGTTATTGCATCTTGTAGTTTAAATAAAATAATGTTACGAAACTGGTTTAAAATATAAGAACTGGTTTTAACACATTTACATCACCCCATTTGGGGAAAAAATACACGGTTTGTACAGAAATGCACGAATCTGATTACTTTAAAGATTGAAATGAACCTTTTTTCTAGGATATAATGCTGAAATTTATCGCCTGTTCAACTGGTCGCCTGGACACTTGGGAAAAGGAAAATTTACCGCATTGAACGTGTCCATCATAGCTTTGCTAATTTCATTCTGCATAGTGAACCACTGCATAGTAACTACGTTAACTCTTTTTAGTCGAATACCTGTGTAGTTCCAAGCGAAAAAAAGTGTTGTTATAAATCAAATTTTTGAGCCTATTGTTCAGACAAATACCAATATGCCGCGTAGTTTTTGGATACTTGCTGGGTTAGTTTCATCGCCTTATCTCAGCAGGTCGTCACTTCTATGAAATAATTTTTATATATGCGATAAGTGTTTTTAATGGTGGAGATTACATTTGCGCATATGCTTTGAAACCAATTTAGTTCAGGTTAAAGAACAAACGCTCGAATATCGAAGTTCGTAGAACTGGATTTATAATACAAAAATTATATCAAAAATCATTATGTAATCCCTTGCATTAAGGGTGCATCCCTTGCGCCCCATTGGCAGGCTGATCCGGCTTTCACTATTTTTCGCTGTGCCCAAATTAAGAGTTCGACTACGACAACCCCAATTTTCATTCGTTTATGAATTATGTCTTGTGTATGGCTATTTTTATTACATAGCAAGGAGTTAAGATTGTATTAATAAACTTTTATCATATAGTTTTTTCAAAAACGATTAATTAATAATGTCAATTTTTGACGGCAGTTGGGGGAATTCACCGACCTCTGTATAATTTAAACGTATATTAATATATAATTGCGTATATAATGTATTATATAATATATATTTACATAATCTGGTAAGACCGTTGGGTCAAATGCATAAGACCGTTGGGTCAAATGCATAAGACCGTTGGGTCAAATGCATCAATATTCTAGCTGTCGTAACATCACAGATGATTATTAAAACATCAGGCGAACAGTCGTGGGCTAAATGTCGTATCTGAAGCGGTAAATAACTGCTCAGAATCAGCCTGCAAAGCCATCGTCACGTGCATTTAAACATCAACAACAACAACAAAAAATGTTTATTAAACGAAATTGGCATTAAACAAACATGGCGAAGTCCAGGTCGTGTGGTTGCTTTATCGATGTGTTGATTATCATGATCATAATTATTAGTAGCACTTTTTACTTCGTGAAATAGTTTCTATTTGGACTAGTGTTGAACAAACTGTTGCTGGTGGGTGAATGGAACTAGTTTGGCTTAGAGTCGCGCTGAGCATTAGTAACGGTGCTATAACAGGCGCTAAAAACACGCTACACAACGAACTGGGTTAACACACTACTTCGGATTTTATAAAGTTGCACAGGGCAACCATTTGCTTTAAAATGTTACACAAGCGGTGTCTTTAATTTTCATTAAACCAAAGTGATAAATATTTATTATTATTCTCAGCTATCGTTGGGCCAGTAGCATACTAAATTGGAGAAAATACACAATTTTTGTACCAATGCCACATCTTTATAGAAGAGATAGAAAACTCATTATTGTATTTTGCTGCATAGTCCCCAAGTTTTGCCTTTTACTACTTTTGGCTATGCCTATACGAAAGTTGCGCTGTGGACGGTCCAAACCAATTTTTATTCTTTTCCGAATTATATTTTACAGCGGTCACATATTGTAAAGATTGTTACATAACTAGCCATTAAGATCTCTCATTGTGGCTTTGCTTTCACTTTCGAGATTTTATTTTTTCAAATAGTAAAGTTCAATTTTTAAGGTAGTTGGTAGTAAAGTTTTGGTAATTTTAGCTAGATAAATCAATATTTGCTGCTCATACAGTATTCTACTAAGACTAAATATCGTATTCTTAATTATTGATAAGTTTGAATAGCGTACTGTTTTAATAGTTCAGTAGCCAAATTAGGTTTTTTGCTGTTTAACATGCTTAAAAAGGCCTATTTCTTTCAAAAAGTGTTAAAGTTGCCATCAATTGCCGTGATTATGGCTGGTTAATTTGTTCACTTGTGCTGTAATGATGTTGAAAATTAAATGAAATTAGGTAAAATATCTTGCAGTTTACTTTTCTTGCCTGCTTTTCTGAGACAACAATTCTGTACTCTGCAACAAAATAAAATTGTGATCAGACCATCAACCTGTGTGTGTTCGACAGAAATTAGTCTGGTCCTGACCCCGAAGAGAAGAAACTGTAGGATAGTGTGCGATACTATATAGTTATGCTTGCTCATGAAATGAACCTAGTTTTCTTTTAAGCTGCTTCACTTGATACTGCGGCGTATTTACTGAAATGATGATAGACTTACACATAAATTATGAATATTTCATTTCATTTCAGGTTATCCTTATGTTAAGCCTTCTCTAATTTTTTGAATCTTTGTAAAGTTGCCTGTGGAATACACATGTGTGGAGAGAAAAACTTATTAGTTTTCTGGATGCTTGATTAAAGAGATCTGTTTCATTAGAAGTTTGCCTGCGATTTATCACAACCTTCTATTCCGACGGTGACTTAAATATGACCGTTTCAGCTTCGACATTGGTCTCCGAATTATAACCCATGAAACACTAATTCCGAAGTAACCAGCTTGGACCCGGGATTAAGCTCCATTATATAACTACGAATTGTAAAATTTCATTCACATCGACCAGTATTTTTTGTAATTTACGGCCGTCAATTCCATCGCTTTTGACTCAATGTAGAAGTACTTGAGGTAGCACCACCTAGTTCACCACCTCGAGCTATAATAACAAATTCTAATAACGGATATTTGAAAATTGTTTCATTTCAATTCATACCTAAATCGTTATAACCATAATGGTTGCTAATATGCACGAAGAATGTGTTTCTGGTCATACATTGTCGAATGTGACCGGTCGTAATCTCAGTAGTTCCATAAGTTGTACCCGAATTCTTACGATATAACAGGCGACATATAAGATCATACATGTCGAACCAGGGGGTCCCATGAGGCCTCGAACACCCCACCCCCGAATCTCTAGTCTATCATAGCAATTGCACACGCATATTCGTGCTGCAGTTTGAAGTTCGGCCTGAGTCCTGTCGTCCCCTCGCCGCAGAGCTAGAACTTTTTTCACGTTTCCGCCCGTTGTTGATCACTGTCGATACATGATTTAACACTGTACAAATATATAATAAAATGAAATTGTCGCAACGCAAAATTCTTAAAGAAACCCACGGTTTCGTGCTGTGACATAAAATTGCTGTCGGCTAGTAAAGTATTTAAAATACAAGATATTTCTGAGCATGCTACATGTTAATAAACATTCGAAAAACATTAAATGGAAGATTTAGCACATCTCTGGTTGCAAGACAACCCTTGCTTACCAACTCTGTCTTTCGGCATTAGCGCATATTGCAATGCGTTGGGTAAATTAAGTATGTCGCGTTGCGTATGTTTGCACGCGCGTTGTTATTCGCTCACTTTGTGAGGTTGTTTAAGGAACCGAGCAAGAGCTCCAAGATAGCTCAGTGGTTTGCGTACGACATTCTCACGCATGCGATAGTGATTGGATTCGCGGCGCGGGCTTGAGTTTTTCAAACATTGTACAGTAAACACACTAGCTCTAGCGTTGAAGGCTTAAGTTCTAAGTGCTTGTCAACTTCAATGGAACATGGACTTTATTTCTGTCTCATTTTTAAAATGAAAAAGCTATATTAAAGTGCTACAGTGTGTTGTAGCACATAGCACAGCGCGCACATTACGTTCACATAAGCATTGCTTAATTATACTCTTTTCGAAGTGAAAATGGAGCCGGCCATCCCGGGCTGCTGCAGATAACGGTCGTCTCAGCCCAATCCAGAGTTGAAACATCCGGGGCCATCGGTCGTTTGCAATCGACTGTCTGACAGCGCTCCCTGGCTTGCTCCCTGGACCTTCCGCACGGCCCGACAAGCGGTTACAAACGGTCGGCCCGGCCGAGCCAAGTAGTCGGCCTGCCCGTTTGTACTGGTGTGTCGGACCACACGGCGGCCTCGCGGCCGTGCCGGCTGGACTGCGAACCACATTTCTCACCTCTAGTCGAATTTATAAGGAACACATTCTTTTATATGATCTGTAGCTTGTAGTAGTTAAGGTCACATGGATACCCATTTGTACTGGTAGTTAGCTGTCGATATCTTGCAAATATTTCCGATGTTCTATTATAAATATCTTTGTACTTTGGGGAACGCCGTCAAACTAAAACAATATAGCGAACTCATTTGTTAGTCACGATACCTAAAGTAACTATTAGTATTTATATTAGCAAGTGCTTAGTTTTTGTTGCTTTTATTACAAAAAGAACCAAAAACTGATCGCACCTAGACGTAGCATAGCATAAATTGGACCGTGACATAAAATCTGCCCTTTATACAGTCATAATAGGAACGTCCCAGCAGGCTTGATTGATTAACAAATAATGGTTGACTGCTCGAGTTATAGCCTCTATATAATCATAGCTAATATAGATGTAAGTATATTTGTAAAAACGTGAATTTTTTGCTTGCGTGGTATTTGTTTGCTATTTTGTCGTGGCATCGTCTTCAGGACAAGACGAAATTGAACCCTTAAATTGTTGCTCCGGCGAACAATTTCTTCCGTGTCAAATGGCGGTGAATTTTCGTTGGTCGCCGCAACGTTTGACACCGAAGCATCGTCTAATTGCTCTGACACAGGTAAACGTGAATTATAAAACCCGAACGCCATCACGAGATGATAATAATATAAAATATTAAAATTATGTTACATAATTTTAAATATTACCTAATTATATAATTTATCTTTTATACATCTATTATTTGCTCGTACGACTCCTGAATGGTTAGGACCCTTGTAAACGCATGTGGACAATTTTAAAATTCGCGAATTGTGAAATGCAAAGAAGCAAGCCAGTAAGTCTGTAATGTACTATGAAGTAAACTGAAGCAACATGAATGCATCTAGTGTTTCCGATTATTAAAATATAATTAAGTTAGTACAGGTTTTTTTATTTAATTACAGGTTTTTTATTTAATTTAAGGAATATATAGTAGTAAGTAAAGTAAAGTAGTCGACTGTTTCTACAGTAGGCTGCAACCCCAAGGGTCCCTTTTTTAGCACCCAGCACGCCAAGAGGGTATAGGTATGCACCACACGTATCTCAGGATCATGTGACACAGAGACACTGGGCCGATCACTTTACTTCATATGACATCCACAAATGCTGAGCGCCAAGGTACAAATACATATAAATCATTTTCAACGTCTTTGATATGAAGCAGTAGATGCCAGATTTGAACCAGTTGTCTACTGTACTCCGAGCGGATGCTCTACCGCTAGGTTACGGAGGCGCTATAGTATATATGTAGCAGTAATTAATAAAAAATGAAAGGAGAAGGAAAACTTAAAATGTGCCCATCGCAACCGTCAGGAGGACTTAGAGTGAGATCTGCGGTCAAATAAAGCTAAGCATTTCAGCAGCTTTAAGGAGTGCGGATACCCTGGTATTTGCGAAAAATTACTACATGTTTATAAGTTGCAGCAATATTTTCTGAAAAAATGTTTTAGAGGCGTGTCTGTCATACACTTCAGTCGTGTACGACATGTCGTATGTAACATAAATTTTGGAATAGATGGAAGCATTATTACTGTTGGGTATAGCCTAGATATTACCCAACAATTAAGTCAACAGAAGTAGGTATGACCCCTCTAGTTCCTGAACTCAATGTTGGAAACATCCAAATGTTATTCCAAGTTGTAGGTATACGTGACCGTCACCTACGAATCAATGAATTATTGTGACAGATACTACTCCTACCAAGACACACCATAAAATGTGCTAAATTAGAATCCAGTAGCTTCAAAGGTTTGCGCTAAACATAGATAATCCTGTTGCTAGATTACCGGGCTTAACCAAAGTTTGTTACAACAACGCCTATGGTTGAGGAGCGGCAAAGCGGATACAATTAATTTTTTATATTGATAGCAATTAATAATCGGCACATAGTAGTAGAAGCATTGCTCTGTATGTGCTCTTTCCAAGCGCAGGGATAAAATAAAGCTCACCTCTAGACCAAAATTACGTCAAGCTTTATTGCTTTCGTCTATAACTTGGTAACCGCTAATGACTTGGTAAGTGATAAAATTTTCGTAGTGTAGGGAATCTGTGCTATTGCTACTGCACGCCTGATATCTATCCGGCAACCACTTTACCAACTGAATAAGAGACAAAACCACCAATTTTGTGTAAAAATCGCGTAGTCATTGCTGTTGTTATAGTTTAATAATGAAGGGCGGTGTTTGGTTTAAATCTTGACAGAGGGTGTACGTAGACGTTACATATTATGCCGTCGATATTTTCCTAACGTCGTCCAAATTCCCCCATAAATGGCTAAAAGCGACATTGTCGACCAAGATTTGCGTTTATTTCGTTCTCATAATTTACGGCTTTGGAATTGCTGGTTCTATTTTGATCATGTTTTGCCATATGTGCGGCGACATTCTGACAAGCCTTATACTACTGAGTTCATCCCAATGTTTATATATAGCTATGAAATAAGGAGGGACTATATTTCCCGGACCACACCCGCCCAAATGTTACTTCTATTTTCTGTGTCTTTGCAAATCAATAATCCCATTTCCTTAAGGTACAGTTATGAATAATTGATATCTATATCGAGCTTATTATTTATCCGTTTTCTTTGGTCAAAATGGTATATCATGGCATCAAATAATTAAAAGCAAATGGTGCGAAACCTAACAGTGTCAGCGCGGCACCTAGTTCTGGAAGCGGATATTTCCTAGAACCCCCAGACCGAAATTTGTCTATTGTGAGAATACAGCGAAATTTTTGGTACTATTCTACTCAGCTCGACGAGGCAGCTTACAAAATATCCATATCGACAATATTTATAACCAAAATTTTGTTGATTTTTTAGTTCCCGATAATTCCCTCTTGGTACCCCAAATTTTCGAAAAAAATTTTTCTCGATAAATATATAATTTTACGTATCATTCGAGTCGCATTAATGAGCAAAGTCTAATTTTGGTAAAATATACGCAATTGGTGGACGGGTTAAGAGTTATTGAGTTATATGAAACCTAAGGAAACGTAAGATTAAGCCTGTGCCTAGGTTTACCCATGATTTCAGCACTGTTCGACTGATCCCATCAATACGGTTTGAATAGCATATAAAATTATATATTAATCGAGAAAAAATTTTCGAAAATTTTGGGTAACAAGAGCATTGAAGTAAAAAAATTTGAAAAAATTTTTCGTGATAAATATCACTTTCTGAATAGCCTCTTTGAGCTGAGCGGAATGGCATCAAAATTTCCGCAGTATCTTCAAAATTGACCAATTTTAAGCTGGGGATTATAACAAAAACCCCTGTAAAGGACGAGGAATATCTGGGCTGAACAGTCATAAAGTTCCGTCAGCGGCATTTCACTCGCTATTATTTCCAAATCTACTAAATTAGATGCGGCTAATTAAAGTAGGGAGAAATTTTAAAACAATGAAAGAAACCAGACTGGTTAAATTCAGGATTTTGATAGAAGAAAATAAAGCTTTGCATTTGGAAAGCACCAAATTCACCCACGATGTTTAAGGTTTTTTATATGTCCTGATAAGCCAAGTTCAGCGAACGGTAAAAAAATGGTAGAAACCATTGCAAAAAGTGGAATACGCCGCATAAAATCCTCGAAGAAGCTTAACCTATGTTTACTGTGACCGAAGATGACAATTATTACCTTAGCCCGGATCAGCACAGTAACCGTTTCCGACAGTAACACGTTTAAATGTTAAAATTCTGCTAGGAATACTACGTTGTCGCATACGTCATCTAATAGACAGTGACAGACAACGAGGTTGTACAAAACTAACGCATGCAACGTCTTTCATAGCGTAAATTCCACATGTTGCAAATACATCTTACCGGGGAATGAGGTGCTCTGCAATGTGTCACAAATTTCGAGAACAATGTCGCTGTATAAAAGACGCAAGTACAAACAATTATGGCCGTTGTTATACCAGCTCGAAATATTAATAGCAAAGTTCATAATGAGACATCGACACCAATGAAATTTGTAAGTTTACATTTGTTGGTGAATGACTTCAGTAGGACTGTGTACATGAAGGAACAGTAGCAATGCATAGTCTGATAGTAATTGATAGCACCTTCTCAGCCTGGTATATTTCGCGCAGAGAGTTATGTACTAAACGTAGCCAACAGCGTAAAGATTCCAAATGGTGAACAATGTCGGCGGTGTAAAGTATCATCTGTTCTAAAAACATTCAATGACGTTTAGGTGGCTTCGTTCTAATCTTTTAATGCACTCAGACCCAGAAATGCCAAAGTGTCGACTTAGTGAAATCATCAGCAAGTTTCTTGTCGTACTTCGATCACTCGTTTTGAAGATTATATAACATCGTCCGAGGTAGAAATATATATCATACTATTATAGTTGTAAACTGAATTACCATGTTTATGCTTATGGTTTATTCATTAAGGCATGGTTGAACAAACAGTTATTAATTTTTAACACATCGCTGCCTGGGAAGTATGCGTCAAACAGTTTTTGACAAAACTAGAAAACAGTTGAATAATCATGCGCAATGCTATCGACCTTCTGTAAATACACTTAATAACAAGACTTTTTTAATTTCAGTATTTATGAAAATAGTTGAATGGATGATGTTGTACGGCTTGGCGCCTGCTCTTCCTGACGGGTTCAGTTTTTCAAACCACAATAGCGATGCTACATATATTTATAGCATTTATCCGAAAAGTCTGGATTTGCCGCGTGTTAGCACAGCAACGACGATAAACTTTGGTGATGTCAGTTGCAGTAGTAAATTTTATCGGACTCAGGGACAACAGCCCTTGCCTAATGACTTTGAAACATTCCTCTCCGATCGTGGTTCAAAGGGTACAATAGTAGCGGCATTCGGGCACCGAATACCATGGAAGTCTGCACCTAATGCCACAATTTATGCTTTTTTCGAGGCTTTTGAAACCCTCAAGGATTATAGAATAATTTGGCAGTACAACGGGCCACAACTACCCTTTGTTCGTCACATACGAACAATGAAATGGATACCGCAAGCCCAGCTACTTCAACACGACAAAACAAAGCTCTTAATTTCGCATGTTGGTTTGAAAAGTACGGTCGAGGCAATTTGCTCTCGTATACCAATCGTAGCCGTTCCACTCTTCTCCGAACAGTCATACACAGCCCGGCAAATCGTATCAAAGGGACTCGGGATTCAACTAGACAAATTTAAGCTGACGAAACGATATATTTTAGAAAAATTGAACAAAATTTTGGTAAATGATGAATACAAAAAATCAATTGAACAATTAAGAAAAAACATGGATGATAAAATCACGCCTCCGTTGGATATCGGGATATTTTGGATTGAATTTGCTTTGCGACATCGGCTGCGAATGAATTTGATGCGACATCGATCCAAATCACTAACATGGCTCCAGTACTTGATGGTCGATGTAATTGCATTTTCTGCTTGTTCCACGATATTGTTAGTTTTTATCGCTGTAAAACTTGCGGAGAAACTATGTTCAGTATTGACCAGAAGAAAAATACCAACTGCTAAAATTCGATCTCCAAGAGGATAATAAATGATTCCGGAAAACACGTGTGTATTTTAGGTTTAGCCTTCTACTTTTGTGGCTTAATATTAAATTCGATCAAACATTATATTACATGTTGAAAATAGCTTTTGTGAATGTATATTGCAATATATGTACATATGTGAAGTAAAATTATAACTTATAACCTACGACGCACACAGACGGCTATCACTCTAGATAAGCTCACGGAATATTTTTGATGGTTGTCATGTCTGTATAAGCAGTTAAGCACTGCATATAAAGTTGAAATGTATAGCCTATGGATTAGACATTTGCATATATAAGCTGTATAAAAGTGGAGATTCTGTGCTAGCAGTGGCAACGCGAGCTAAACTGGTTTTAGGTAAATAAACTGTTCCGGTTTTCTGCAAATAAGTTAATAATCTTTAATAACAGCATCACATGGAGCAAGCTGTTCATAATTAAGCATTGTAGCTTATACCAGTAATTAATTATGGTGAAAGAATTTTTCTATAATGAAAACTATGAACACATGCTGTCTTGGAGATGTACTAAGTAAATCATGTACTAGACGTTCTAAAACTTTTCGAGTGTAGAGGCGCATGATTTACTCCTGTTTGAAATATCTACTTAGGTCTACATGTGGTTGATTCCTTTGGAATAATTGCCGGATTTAATTTGTTTAAAGCTTTTATAAAAATAATCATTTCAGTCACTCATTTCATCTGGCATTTTACAATAACGCATTAGTTTTCTGCAACTTCCAAGTTCTCGAATCAATCACAAAACCAAACAAAGTTAGAATAAAATTGAAGTAGTATATTTGGGGTATATAGTCAACCAGCCTAATAAGAACAGTGCCTAATAAGAACACCTTACTGTTCTTATTAGGGCATATATTTGTACGTGCCTATTTGTCTTATATATTCCACTTTTTTCCTTGGTTGAAGCTACATTTTGTACTTTACATTTACAGAGTACGTTGTTAGTATCATTTTATTGTTATATTCTTATATTGGGTTATGGAACTGGGGACTCAGGATCTGCGCAAGTTTATGATTCGGGAAAGGGAATACAGCTTGTTTCATCAAAGCGTCAAAAGCGCCCTGCTTCTCCGGTCACATCTTCGAGTGAAGAGGTTGCTGCAACTGCAAATTGCGACAGTAATATTTCTGGCGTCGAACTCAACGACAAATGTTGCATTGCGTGCGGCATTGAATATGAGGACTCAGACTGTTTTTGGTAGAAATGTGTAGAGGGATGTGAACGCTGCATTTTCCGCGACTGTTTGCCGTTTTCTTATGATGAAGATGACGACTATTACTGTCGAATTTGCATAAAGAAACAAAAGTAGATTGATGGCGATTTTGATATGCAACAGTGAGGAAAGGAATTGGTTTGTGGTGTAACATCAGTTAACTACAAAATTTAATGAGTTTTATTGACATAGAGGCAAGTGTTATGTCTTCTAGCAACTGCATTTTGTTTTTAAAACTTCGGAAAGTGTTCTTATTGAAATATGGGCTCTTAGTACGAACGCAATGCCAAATATCGTGGCTGTTCTTATTAGGGCACCGGTGCCCTAATAAGAACACGTTACCGCACAGTCATGTTGATTAAGCGTACAGGAGCCAGAGCGCGCAAATCTGAAAGTTGTTTTGACAGCATATGCGCAAGACACGAGGTGAGCAATCACCAAAAGAAAACCAGTTTTGATTCAGTTTTATCGGTGGCATGGTTGAAAAAAATAAAAGTGTTCTTATTAGGGCGGTTCACTATAATTTCGAAAGTATTTATTACTTCAGCTAATGCGGCGTTCACGTTATAATGTCCCCAACGTTTGGAACCTATGTACCCCACACAGTGTCAGACACACTGTTGACAACAGGGTATCTTAGACACCCCCATGTTTTTAATAAATTTTTTCAACGGTAGCTAGTTACGCGTATTACCACTTGCCGACAGTGTCAGGCACACCGTGTCTTCTGGCAATTTTATTGACACTGTTCGGAATTATTTGAGCAATGTTCATATGGGCTAGATACAAATATCGAGAATTTATGAAAAACTCCACTGGACAGTTGACTAATAAACCGCATTCGCTACAGACGGTGTCCGTTATAGTTAATTCGCGCCAAATTGGTAGCTAAGGGTGTGTACGACACTGTCTAGAAAAAATTTTGTAGCTAAGGGTGTGTCGTACACCCTCGGCATTTGATTTACAGTATGGGTGTCACCCTGACTGTCTATACGGTAGGGTCGCGACTACAGGGGGTCAAAAGTTCCAAACAGCGGGGACATTATAACGTGAACGCCGCATAAGCACTTTTATACGATTTAGTTCGTTTAATGTTTTATAAGAATAATCATTTCCGTCACTCATTTCATCTGGCGTTTTACAATAACGTATTATTTTTCTGCAACTTCCAAACTCCCGAATCAATCACAAAACCAAACAGAGTTAGACTAAAATTGAAATATTATATTTCATGTATAATTTCGAAAATATTTATTACCTCAGGTAACTACTTTTATTGCGATTTAGTTCGTTTAATGACTTTATAAGAATAATCATTTCCGTGACCCATTTCATCTGGCGTTTTACAATAACATATCAGTTTTCTGCAACTTCCAAGTTCTCGAATCAATCACAAAACCAAACAGAGTTCGAGCAAAATCGAAGTATTATATTTGATGCATAATTTCGAAAGTATTTATTACTTCAGCTAACCACTTTTATGCTATTTAGTTCGTTTAATGGTTTTATAAGAATAATCATTTCCGTCACACATTTCATCTGGAGTTTTACAATAACATATTATTTTTCTGCAAATTCCAAATTCTTAAATCAATCACAAAGCCAAACAGAGTTACAGTAAAATTGAAGTATTATATTTGATGTATATTTTCGAAAGTATTTATTACTTCAGCTAACCCCTTTTATACGATTTAGTTCGTTTAATGCTTTTATAAGAATAATCATTTCCGTCACATATTTCATCTGGTGTTTTACAATAACATATTATTTTTGGTGCTCTTCCCACACCCCGTGGAGACAACAACGAACTACCGCGTGCACCATCAGATGACGGCATTGATTTAAGCTCGTGAGCCAGTCAATTGTCCATCCCCTCTGAGAAAGGAAATGGTGCTGCAGGAGGAAACGATCTGAGTGAGAGCAGCGATAGTGGCAGTATCGCTATGGAAAGTGTGAACGGGATGAGTTCGGATCCACTAGTCGACAACGTTTGTGGAGACCCTATCGAAGGGACGCCTTGTATGCGCCTGGGTAATTTAGGTAGCTCCACTGATACGTTGGTCGACATCTCCAGCGATATATTGGGACCCGTCGAAGAGGTGCCTAGCATGCCCTCGGGTAATTCGGGTAACCCGAATGAAACAGGTCCAACCACAGAGGAATCCGTCGAAGGGAGACCAAGTATGTTCCCGGGTAATTCGGAAGAATCAGTGAGCTTGACTAGTGAAGAGTCGGACGTGTGTATGGAACATGAGAATTTGCTTAACTTTATACGAGAAGCTAACGACGAACAAGTACACCGCCTTGATGAACAACTAATGGACATGTCTGGACTTTGTCTGCCCAACAATACGCCAATAGAGCTTGGATGAGTTAGAGCAATGGCGGACGAAGAACGGAACCGAATTCTTGGGACGGACACACTGTTCACTATGTCTGCGGATCATACCGAGACCGCAGCCTATCAATACCCTCGTACCGAATTGACCGATGATGCGCATAACGAACTGCCTGAGGGACTTATACCAATCAATTTTAGGGCTAGCGAGATTAATGCTGAATTCGGACAACCTTTGACGCTGCTCCCGCAAGCTCTCTTCTATCGGAGAGTAATACTCGTAATGAAGCAGCGAAATAATTTGAGCCGACTCTTCGAGCTCCGGTTCGAAGTTAGTACTCGAGCCACCTTACAGCGAGACGCTGCCATGCTAAGCAGTATATTAGGTATGGCTCCTCCAATTGGGCACTGCATGACTGGAATGTATCTCGGTCCCGTAACTCTTGCTTCGTTGGAGTCTTTCATAGAACTGGTGGGCCAATGCGTGAATGGCCACACGCTCCAGCAGGTCATTGAGAGAGAATTTGAGGTACAGCTGAGTAGGGATCCGGTGTGTCGCCAGTGCCAGAAATGTCATACAAGAGATTCACGGGATATAGGTTTGAGCTGTTACTTTTTCGGTCAACGAGGAAAGTGGAATTTTGACGGCACGCTGAGTACCGCTTGCGCATGGATACGTTGCACCTCATTGGCGCTACTATGTTGGAATTCAGTCGGCCAGAATGCAGAAAACTTTTCGCGGGGCGAATCTCGAGTTACACGACCTCTTGTGCGAGGCGCCCTATCTGATCGAATTCATTTATCGGAACCAAGAGACACACGGTGTTCCGATCATCCTCTTTGCTGACCAAGCAATGAGTAATATGGAATTTGACTCACCGACTTGCTCGACTAGTACTGCTAAGCTCCCGCTTGAGACTTTTACGCCGCCCCGACATTGCCAAATTGCTTGAGACAGAAGGAGGCACGTCTGCTGGAATAAAGTTGGACAAGGATCACTTAATTTCGGAACTATGCTTGTTTCCGTACGATGACACCACCTGTTCCGTCCCAAACTTGGACGAACAGTTAACCACAGCATTAGCATCTGAAGAAGAATCGGAGGACAACTCCGATAGCGATTCCGTCCAGCGATAAGGCTTAACTGAGTCGAGTACACGGAAACGAGGGACGGGGAAACTAAACGCGACACCCGGGAAAAGTTACGAGGGTGCCTCCGACGTCGCCAGTGTAGAGATTGGAGAACCTAACTTAGAATACACGCAAGCTCAGGCGGACATACACCGCGCCGCTGTAGAACAGCTGACCATTCAGGCTCAAGGCCCGTCCGGAGCCCCGCAACAAAACAGACCTCCCCTTTGTGACCCTGACAGAACTCCGGCCACCGAATGGCCCGCTATATCACAGGAACTCGCTACCCTAGACCCCGCTAAGTTACTTTACGCGCTTGACAAACCCCCTAGCACTTTCTCGCCTGAGTTTGGACAACACACTGCCCCAATAACCCTACGAGAACAGGACCGAGCCGTTCGGACTGATGAGCCCACCAGGCCGCTAACGGTGAAACGCTCCGATAACGGTCGCACACTGCGACCATTCAATGTAAATGACTTAGGTCTCGTGGAATTACTCGCTTCACAGGACCCGGACGAACACTCGCCCCACACTCCAGAACAAGCTACATCTCCAACTTCAGCAGTTGAACATGCTGTTCAAACCTCGCCGCTTACGCCTGCCCAACGTCGACCCGCAATCGCCACTCAAACATCCCGCAGCCCCCAGACACAACGCTTAGTGACTGAATCGGACAAGCCAGTGACACAGTACCACACTTATCGCGAGCCTGCAGCGTCTTACGAACAACCATATCCCAGACCTCGTCAGGCATACTCCGCCCCACCTACACCACTTCCACATACTCCCCTAATGCCACTGGGATTCGAGGCCACAATAGAGGACTATGTTCCAGACGAATGGCTCACACCATATTACACCCCTCCTAGACCACAACCCGCGCAATCCGTCCCAGTAACCAGCCAACCTCCACTGGAACCTGCACCAACACCAAAACCTAAGCCTAAACCACGACGAAAGCAGGTCCAACCCCTACACCGACTAAAGAACCAGTATCATCCGTTGCCTCGGAGACCACGTCACCTGAAACAACCGATTCCCCGACACCACCTCACCTGTGGGCAATTCCACCCCTATTGTCACCCCCAGGGGAACATGGAACCGAGGTGCCACAGGTGCCATCCTTTGGTCGATGGACCACCCAAAGACAAAACGAGCTAGCACAGTGGGAATGGGAAATGGAAGAAATAAGGAGGACTAGAGAGGAAGCCGCCCATGCCAGAGGAGAAATACAGGATGCAACAGAATTGATGGAATACTTAAGGGGATCTCCCGTACAATACACCCCCTCGAAAGCTCAAATAGCAGCCGACGGGATTGTAGGAGAATTTACTGAGAGCCTAGCGCGACAACGTCAAGCAAGTAAGCAAAGCAGAAGTAAACAAAGCCGACCTTCCGAATTTTCGGAGGGTGGTCGACCCAAACGATCACGACCACGAATTGTGGAAAAGAACAATGAGACATCAACCATTGGCGAATCAGCCAAGGGCTCCTCTACCGGGAGGAACGGAAGAGCGCCGCCGCGCAGCGCACCCTCCACCCTCAAGGGAGTTCTAAATCAACCAGCACGCACTAAACCACGTGGACAAACCCCAGCCAGAGCCCAATCACGCGTCAGCAGGGCAGATGAGGAGGATGGGGTACCCCTTAGTCAACTTCTACCGGGACCCCGCCGAAGGCCCCGCTTTGAGCTCGATTTTCCGACCGATGAGAGCGAGGGAACCCCATGAGTTGGGACCCTTCCGCGAGAAAATAGAGGGCAGGAAGAACCTGCCCAACCTACTCGCCGACAACCACACAGAGAGGCCAGGGACCGCTGTCGTTGGTATGGAGAATATATACCATACGGAGAGGAAGCTCGAGTCATAATACCACGTCTCGACACCCGAAGTTTGGAATCCCAAACTGCTGGACCAGCTCGACGGACTGTACCCCTCGCCCAACCTACTCGACATATTGACCCAGTTCTGCCGATGAATAACCCCCCACCTGGTAGTGCTCGTGCACGACGCGACATGTTTGAACCTTTTAGGGATGGATATATTTGACGAACGGGACATCGAGGACATGCTATCCGCGCATCCGGACTTGGAACCTGACGAGGACAGTGGACAAAGACAATTACGACCCGAAGATATGGGATTGGAGGTGGTCCGACCTCCTAGATAACCGCCTCGCGAGAGACGGTTGTAACGTTTGAACCACTCAAGAAATACTCCCGAAAACTCGAGCTCCCGCCAACAACCTGCCTCAAGAACCGCCACTAATGGCGATGAATATTATTGCAGGAATCATCAACTCAAGGACCCCAACAACATGGAACAACTCCCGCAACCTCGTGTGCCGTACTACACTATCAACTATGGTGCTCCAATCGAAACGTTCCTATCCAAATGCACACTATGGCCGGAACTCTCGAATATGGCTCCGCTGATTCAAACAATAAAACAGTATCCCATCGAATATGCCTCGACGGAGCAAGGATACCAACTCTTTGTTACCTATTTATTCGACGAGGAACAGGCGAAACAGGACATATCGGACTTGAAAATGGGAGCTCGAGACGTTAAAGCCATCTCCCACCGACACAAACAAAAGTTCCTCGACCCAGAAACAACCAAGCGCCTCCGCCCGATACTCCCCCACCTCATGCGGACGGTGCTACTAGAAAAATTCAAAATTCCTCAGTTCCGGAACGCCCTACTCGCCACAGGGCACGCTCAATTGATCGAGGCGAATCGATCCGATTCATTCTGGGGAACTGGCCTAGGGCCTGAGGACATCAACTTCGGTAAACGACAACGATTATGCCACAATGTTATGTGCCGTCTATTGGAGGAAGTTCGAACCTTCCTCCGCCATAACGTCGCCACCTGGCCAACCGTGCTCATTCTGGGCGACTCGTTAGCAGCGCCCTTGGTCAACATGGCTGCTTCAAAAGGGTGGTTCGCCATAGCATGGCCAGGAGCCACCATGCAATTTCTAGTCTTACTGGCAACGTGCATTGCAACACCACAAACTAAAACAATTATGATCCTCGGCGGGTACAAGCCCGCCTTGCGAACCAAATCGCATGAGGATCGACTACTCGACACTCCTAGCAAGGTTATGCGCCGGGTGCGTCGATACATTTGTTCATTTGACTATCTACTCAGCAATGGGGCTTGAGCAATTATTGCCCCGCCACCTCCACATTGGGACATCGGGCAGCACGATACTGTTGGATGGAACGACGAATTCACCAAACTATTTCAGGACATTAAATGGCAATTTCCCGACAGAATGCACAAGTCGTCGATGCCCGATTACCCACCCGAATTAAACGAATCAACCGCTTGGGAAAACATTACTGACGGCAACAAAATTGTGGAGCCTAGCATTGCTGAGCCTTATATCGGATATTTTCATAAATGGGTTCAACAAAACCTAGCACCTAACCAGTGGGATTAAACAATAAGGAGGGAATTCCGAGATGACAATATGACCACCAACTATCGGAGGAAAATTTTTATTGTATATTTTTGCGATGAACGCCAGCGGTGAACCTGGACTGTATGTACCATGTAGTATCGTTATGATTGTATGCTCGGGTATTGGTAAAATCTACGAATGTCGTATTTAACCTCCTATATTGCAGTTATTTTTGTTGTTCAATATATCTGTCTATGCGTAATTTTACCATGGCACCACGGCAGAAAACATCGCACCAAATCGATCTCGACTAGTCGGAAAATTCTTCCAAAATATAGTAAAAAGTCCATTTTCGTCCCTTAAAAATATTAGAGGAGGACTTTTCGGGATCTAGGAATTCTCAAATAGAAATTTTCAAAATTTTCAAAATTTAGCAGGTCAAGACGTATAGTTTTCCTGTTGGTTGCACGAGATCCTTTTTTGGAAGGGGTTTTACTCGTCGGAGACCTCAGTGTACGCATGAACTTTGATCATTAGAAATTAACTAGAGAACATTGTTTCCAACCCGAATAATTAAGTTCGAAAATTTCTATTTAACAATATAAGTGATGTAACAGGCCCGTTCCGGCCCGTTAGGTGTCTTTCACACGATTCCGACGTTAAAATTACTCAAACACGCCTCGAATGGAACTAGACACAGTTTATGAGAGCAAAATTGTCATAGGTTGCATGGTGCCATTAATTGCACTGTGTATGATTGCTTGTTACCATGTTATTAATATATACAAATGTATCTTTTGCCATTGCATGGTTTATTGCACGATTACGTATATTTGGACAGGCTCATGTGAACCCAGAGGAAATTGACTTCGGTTAGTTCTACGAACTCAGAAAGACAAGGAAGGTAGGAGAATGTTCAACTGTCCAGGACAGAAAACCCGAACGGAACTCGACCAACAACCTCTGTTCCCCTATTGAAACTTCAAAATTTAGACCGTCCGGAGATAGGAGGCCTTTGACAATTTAAGTCGTCGGAAAGTGATCAAAATTAAAAGTATTGATTTTACCAGCGCTAAGCTTTACATAGTGTAATGGTTTCGCTAATAAGCGGAAACAAATGGGTTACTGTAGCTTCCGAGTATTCGGAAACAACGGACATCGGGCCTGTTTATCGGCCCGTAACCGTCTAACGGTTCAGGTTTCCCGAAAATGCCCCGAGTACTTTTCGGTAGAGAATTTTCAGGGCTTTCGAAAGAGGCCAAAATGTCACAAATCACTGACGGATTTTACGAGATATCTTGGGGACAAACAGGCGAAAGTTCATTCGACAGCCATTACTTACGCTAGGTTTGGCTGGTGACCACGGTTCCGAGTGGACATAACCTAGGCATATATGGATATTTATGTGTGTACTGTCTGATTTTCGTGTCTTGGTACGTCTATTTTTCCGCCCCCACTGTGCAAATCCTTCCTTTTTAGAGCGTCCTTTGACGCCCCAAAATGGCCTGACCAGCGCTCTAGCAACGGGTTTTTCTTTTTACCGTCGGTTCATTGATTGGAAGTATGCGTGCTCCTAAGTAGTCTACCCATTTTCGACATCTAACGAGACCAGACGGGTCTCTACCCGACCTGTCAATCCGTGGTTGTACGAATTATTTTTCTGTTTCTAATGCATCACGAAAATTGAACATAAAGTCTCATCAGTTCGCACCATTTCCGCGCACTCGACCCCTGACACCGAATGCGCCCATGCGACCCCTCCTTCTACTCGCCTGCCCCTGGCGAACAAAATGATATACGGCAGGTCTCAGTCCGACTTCTCGCTAGCCCGCAATAAGCCGCCAAAGTGCCACCAGTTCGGAATACCGACTGAAAGAGGGTACAAACCAACCGAAAATTTATCCCTAACTCGAAAGTAGGCAAATCACCCCTCATTGCATTCACCACGTCGAGACATCTACAAAAATACCCGGTGGGCCTCCGTCCGTTGCCCCGTTAACTCGGGACGGCCGACAAAAACTCCCCCATCACTATCGACACTCTCTCTATCTGTCGTGATTTTAGTGCCCCTCTAACCGCTGCCTTCAGGGCAGGGAATTCACCCTTCGTTTGAATTGCCTTCCCAAGGCGAGTTCAACGCCACCTGGCGGGCGTCGCTCCGCCCAACCGTTAGAGCGGGAAAGCCCGCTGAAACCCTGTATACTTATATATGTCGGAACCCGAAGCTGGGTCCCGACCCACCACTACGT
>JASANE010005927.1:0-15220 GCA_030248225.1 Trileptium ribeirensis | reverse complement strand
GCAGTAGAACGGTGTAGTAAAGCTGTAATGCTTTTCCTTTTTACATCAGATATGATGCCAGAGGACCCCCTAGCGGGAGCGGATGGTTTTACGGGCTCTGTCACTCGCTTCGGCAATGGCCAGCGATGGTACAAAGCATAAGTATGTACAGTACACATTTAGGATATTATTTTACTAACTTTCGCGGCGATACGGAAAAAAGAAACCAGTTAGTTTCGCTAGCCTACGCTCAAAGACCATTTTGAGCTTCCAAAATGAGCTTCATCAACCCCGTTCAAAGTGCCAAAACATATTAATACAGCAGCAATACGTTAGGGGCACCATTACGCCATTTTCCGAGCAATCGTACCACAGGCGTAATTTCAAAATTTATAAACTACATTTAACAAATTTATTCCAATGCGTTAATTTTCACCTTGTAAGCACATAGCGCTTGCCCTGGAGAACGCTCCCTGTATTTCTAAAGCTGCGTTTACATATCCTGTTTTAGTAAACAAGATATTATGACACAACTTAACTGTTTACGTAACTCGACCCTATTTCAACCGCAGAACATATTTCAAACAAATAAATTCACTAAGCAAAATGTACACGTATTTCAATGAAATCGAGAAGCAACATCGCATTATAACCATTTTAGCGCATTAAAAAATGAAAATTCAAATTCAAAAATATCTAGCTACGCCAAAATATGAACAAGCCAAAATAGATAGCCAAAATAAAATTGTTTTTTAGCACAATGGCGCAATTTTGTCAGCACTAGAAATAAAGCACACGAGCATTTCATTATGATTATCTAACAACGGAATTATCGAAACAACGGAAGGTTTGTTTAAATATCCCCAGATTTTAACTCTTTCAGCTCATTACATTATGTACTAGGACCAGTTCTGGCCCTAACGGATCCCAGATGCACCACACTAGAATTTCACTGTGGTGCCCGGACAACCCCGGCTTACACGATTCCCGGGCGGACTCTGGTCAGACCGATGGGAACGGCTTAGCTTAGCAGGCTGCCGGCAGATTTACCAGGGTGTTCGGCCGGCCCCTATATTGGTGCACGCGTCTAGAGGTATGGAGGTCCCCCAGAGGTAGGGTCATCCCCTAAGCCTGCTCACAGGTAATAAGGCTGACCCATCATTCCCTCGCGCCCAATTATTGGGTCCCAAACCACGTTCCAGAGTGAAGTTTCCTTGGCGGTTGGATCCGTTTTTGAAAGACTTAGATGAGTAGAAGGGGTGGTCTGTAACCTTAGGCCTTTTGAACGACAGAGGCAAAAGTTTTATCCTAGTCTCGGGCAGGGCACAGCCAACTGGGCCTGGTCTGTCTACAGTATTTGAGGGTTATTCTAACTGTGGGGGAATGTTTGTATTGTACACGAAGGGACCTATGCGCAGAAACAAGTTACTGACGGGCGGGCGAGTATGCGAGCACGAGCGAAGTTGGCTAAAACGTTGAGAAAAATTAAGTTGACTGTGGGGGTGAAATTGCGCCGGGTTCGGGTGGGGTTGAAACTAAACTATAAAACAGTGAAGCAAACTCTTAGGTGGGTAGCAGGGCCAAGGTGGCAGAAAAACGGTGGAGTAGGTACGAGCAATAGAGGAGGCGGCGTGCGACAACTGAACGGGCACTTAGGTCGAGCAGGGTTAAACATACCTTGGAGGGGCCCTACATTTTATTGAAACGGGGTGTGCCTTGCTTGAATCAATCTACTCCGCCTACCAAAGTAACATGCAAAATTATTTTACTTATTGGCTTCCCTTTTCGGCTACATACAACATAAGTATACGTCAAAAACGAAGATCTCACCCACTTGGGTGTACGTGAAGAAGAGACTTTACATTATGTATAACAAAGGAACTATGCTTGAGCGAGCGTTTCAAACGACCAAAGCTTGCCCCCTTTTTCACAGCTTCCGTTGGATGACGAAATGATCCTTATGAGCTCCAATTTGGGCTCTTTTCGAAACGCGGAATCCTCAACCCGAAATTTGTTGTTGAAACCTCAGCTCTAGATTGTTGCTCACGTTGGACGCTTGCCATTTTTGTCACTGTAAACAACCCTGAAGTTTTGAGATGTCCTTGCTAAATCGCTGAAACGCGGGCGCAGCACTTATGGGAGCGCGAGGCGTCCGACGGACACCACAGCACCTGCAAGGGCTGCCCCTATTCCTATGCCTAAGCGAGAAAGTTTTAAAGCTCTGGGAGGTGCCTCAGGCGGGCCTCTTCCACGCGTCCGCTATGGAAAAAACCCTCCGAGCCAAACACGACGCCAGAAAAACCTGCAGCCTTCCAATTTCCTTTAGTCTCAAGTTCTTGGACGGTGATATCCCTAAAATTTCTAAGACCTGAGAATTAGATCCAGAAACTACCTAACTCGAATTTGAGCAAAGCGGCCTCCTTCCAACAATGTAACAACAATACGTTACGATTCAACCCCCTGGGTACGAACAATACCTGCACCCCAGGGGCGGGGAACCAGTCGAGCGTGGGCGTACATTCCCAATTTTTGTTGCAATTTTGACTAGCATTTTGTCTGACGTTCAACCCACTTCCTCAGCGAGGGCGCAGCACTTGCGGGGCGCGAGGCATCCAATGGACGCCACAGCACCCGCAAGGGCTGCCCCTGATCCTGAGCTCGAGCAAAAGAGTTCGAAAGCATCGAAAAACCCCGGGCGGGCCTCTTCCGCACGGCTGCATGCCGAAGAGCCCACCCAGGCTAAACGAAAACCGAAGAAAAACGATTGGCGACAACCGCCAAAGCAACCAAACTTTCCAAGAGCAGGGCTCGACTGGTCCCTTCGACAACTCGGGTCTGTTGCTTTTATATCCCTTCACTACCCCTCTTTTTCTTTTGGCTCCCTTATGCTTCAAATCGTCGTTTGCCAATTTTAAAACTTAAAATTTTGGAATAAACTACACATCCATCGTCAATTTAAAATTTAAACTTTAGAACAAACTGTACATCCATATATGTATATACGTATATTTAACAGCTTAATACACAAAATTTTACAAGGCGCGTACACAACGATCAAAAACATACAACGTAGTAAACATCGGCCCCCTAGCAGACGCCGCCTGATAGCCATTGTACAGGAAAACAACGCCACCAGCCAAGTGTGGCCGAGACGTGCCAGCAGCACTAAACCCCGCGCTGGTCGGCACGAGAAGAAATTAAGAGCAGAAATATAACAGCGCTCGGAGTGCTGTTTTCTCATGGGAATATCGGCACATTTTAGCCGATATCTCAAGAACGAAAAACAGCAGGCGGTCGGGGGCAGGACCAGAATCATGCCCTGGCAGACCGGCTGCTGGAGAATTTGAAATTTTAGTAATACCTCCCACGAGAGGCCCGTCAGCAATACCGTTTTAGGCGCAAGAAACACAAAATTTTGAAGTCCCGTTCGGGTTTAGGGGATCCTGAGCGGACCCACGGGGGTAGGCGGCCCCGGTTTCCCAACTAAACGGTTAGGGTGGGACCCGATAATAGTCCCGGGCTCCAAAAATCAGGAACTTTTATTTATTTTGGGTGCCCTTTTGGACGTAGAAAATTGGAGGCTTAAACGCCTGTTTGGGGATTCCTAAGTGTTTAGGGGATCCAAATCTTTTGACCCGCCGGGGCAATTTGACACCCCAGGAGAGTCCTTAAGAGGGTTCAGGCACCCTGGTCTCCCTAACTTTAGTAGAAAGACCAAAATTTGAATTTTCGTGTCGCACCCTAAAATAGTGTCTTAGAAAATTTGTACCCGAAATTTCGTTGTCTTCAACCCGAAAATTTTGGTTGCATGAGGATGATCGGTCCACTTATAAAATTTCTACCCTCATCCTGACGATCCCTAACTATATATGCAATATATATACATATATATGTGTAATGCACATTATAGGCAAAACAAATATCAAGTAGGCTCCCGCAACTCCTCGGCGTGTGCGCTGGGATCGGCCCAGGGTGACCAGTTTTCTTGTACCACCCCAAAATCCCCGTGACTTCCGTTGGTCCCCGGCCTCTCCGAATGCAACAAGTACACTAAAAAATATATATATAAAACAATTTATGCACAAGTTATTCCATCCACCATTTTCAAGAGGATCGACCGGACACCGCTAATCGTGATACTTGTTTTCCGTTTTCGGTGCCAAAATCACCCCGTGCACCTCCGGGCACAGATACGATATAACGATATACAATTGTTTATTTTATATCAATGACAATAATACTGTACAATTATCATCTTACACGGAGGTCACACTCCACCGGTATCCGGTCGTCCATTTCTTCGATCCCTATAAATTTGTTGCACTTTACGCATTTTGTCATTTTCATAAAAATTGGGCTGGTACATTATACATCTTATACAATAAACGATAAATCGTGCAAGCTTTCGGCGTACTGAAATCGTCATATATAAATAAGCATGTTGTAATAGTCACAGGGCTGTTGCTATAGAATCAGAGTGAGCAGCAAAAACTATATACTCAGGGGTGCAGCGCCAGGGTGAGTACAGGTAGTATTTACCCTTTCCCCCATTTTTCCGCCACATTCTAGATGGGTTGCTACTTCAGTTGCTTAAATATGCATCGCTATGATTCAATTTACGTTTCCAAAATTATACCTAACGACGACTACGACTTATAAAACAAAACTTTGGCCTGTGACGCGAGCTTTCAATTTAGCAAACATAAAAGTAATGTAATTCATTTGTGCGTTGTAAGAAAAGTCGATGTATTTATCATAATTTGACTAACTCGCATTAGATTGATGTTCTAGCTAATCTTTAAGTGAATTACATGGCTTTTAAACTAATTTGCATTTGCGCTGGGTACCAATTAGCAGTATAGGTTATGCGGCATGAGTATACCTTATAGTTATGAAAGATGTATATGACCAGAGTTCCCACCACTTTCGAGATCGATTCTGCGCCCCTGTACATACTACGTCGACAACATTTAATCCGCAAGCTTTCGTTGACTTCGAAAAGCAAAAATGTAATAAACATGCATTGATTTTGAGGGAACTTTTGGAATCCCAGGAGGATGATTTCTTTTTCACGATCCATAAATTCTCTCACTAACATTCGAAATAACGTATCTTAGTTTGCTATAGAACATGTTCGAGGATTGAAAATTAAGATCGATTGCGATGCGACAATAATTTTTTCTGCACCAAGCGACAGCAAACGTTAATGTTACGTACATTAATGGCACATTGTTTCGTACATATGTAGATTCAGCCTAGCTCAGCGTTATCGCTAAACTATTTTCGGTGAAGCTCCGTCAACGAATAATAGAAATCGCTGCTGTACTTGAGTATCTTCAATTAAATTGTACAGGACAAGACTTTTAAGCCGTCTAGTACCATATCATAAACGTTTATTTATGTTACAGGGCTATGGTACTT
This sequence comes from Trileptium ribeirensis, assembly GCA_030248225.1. Classification (NCBI taxonomy): domain Eukaryota; kingdom Metazoa; phylum Nematoda; class Enoplea; order Enoplida; family Thoracostomopsidae; genus Trileptium; species Trileptium ribeirensis. The sequence continues at coordinate 9,820 of JASANE010005927.1, read as the reverse complement.
AAATTGCAACCACAAATTTATCGCCTACACTTTATATAGTGGAGTTTGACCGTATGGAACAAAAAATTAGCAGTCTTTAAAACACCTGCACAAAAAAATTTATTTTCCCTCCAGTATATGTGTGGTCTTGGGAATCTTTAGGGTCATAAGCTTGAGGTAAATTTTTTATCAACATTGAAATCTTTACGCCAAACTACGATATAGTCATACATGTCGGCGGTCGGTCATGTCAGGGGATAGAGGCCCCCCACGGGGGGGGTCGCGGCCATCTCAGGGGGGTAATTCCCCCCTGGCCGGCCAAATTTTCCTGGGGGGTTAGTCGTGAGGACCTTTAGCGAGGACCTTAGGTTAGTCTATGAGTGCAGTTTTTGCGGAAAATGTATTAAAATACAAACCCTTTTCGAAGCATTAATTCGTTACCTAATTTTTGGAGCTCATATTCTGGGCATAATAATGGGTTTTTTTCTTCTACATAAACCCTATACATGAACACGTTACAGTATATATTTTAATGTTATAGATTATATAATGTTTATAAAACGTATATATGTATATCGACAATTCATAAGAACAGTTAAACAAAGCATCTCTGTGTGCATGTAATAATTTGTATTGTAATTGTAAATTGTTTAAGCAATCACTAATCTCTCAACTAGGAAATCTCTCAAATTCAGAAACAAATGAAATGACAACTACGTAAAAATTGAGCAATTTCATGTGGTATGGGTCTGTGGCATAAGAAAGCTCGCCCGTGGCTTTTGTCTGCTGAGCTGTCAGGTGCGACTCCTACGGCGATGGAGTGTTCCAGTGCTATTTTAGTGTTGAGTTCGTGGCTAATCCACCGGGGACCATAGCAGACATTCAATGTCTAAATATCTAGCTAGTGTTAGTATATAAATAAGTATAGTTCGATTAACTTTTACTTCAGGGAATGACGTCGCCAACAAAAAAGCTTTCCACAAATTTACGGCCGGACATGCACCTTTAGCAACAAGCAGGGGAATTTGCGCAAGGTTTTGCACTAAGGCCCTATTTCGAAACTCATCGAGGAGCCGCCACGCCCCCCTTCCCAGCCCCAGAGGGTTACTCCCCTGGCTTTTCGGCCTCGGGAGGGGGGTCCGGACCTCAGGGGGGTTACCCCCCTACCACCCCTGCCGGCATGTATGGATATAGTGAAACGTAACGTTTTGCTGAAAAGGAAATTTGTGTCACAATGTGAATATTCAATCCGGGGAGAAAAATTTGTCAAAACCGTGCTGCACATCTTTATGAGAGCTGATGGAACGGAGTTCCGGAATATAGACTGAGCTCGTCAAGCGCATCGAATGGTGGGTAAAAATCCAATTTTTAAGAAAAAATTTTGTTTGGATTCCCAAAGGGGGACCCTTGGGACCCGAAAAAATCGAAAAATCTAAAATTTTAAAAATTCAATTTTTTGGATGAAATGATCAAGGGAGGTCTCGAAAATCACAAAAATACCAAAATTTCCAGAATCTGACCGTATTTGGGCAAACACAGGCTGGGGATAATGGAAAAGAAGCAAAAATCCGGCCCAACCGCACACATCCGTTAAGGCAAAATGCATAACCATATATAAATGACAAACGCTGACAACCGCGAACACTGCAGTGTAAACCATACCTACCGAAGCAGGGGCCCAGGATGGCTATCAGTAAGGGCCTCGGCCCCCTACCGCCCCCGCCTTCCAATGACTTCCCCTCTTCAACCCCGCCGACCCCGGCAACCCCCTGAAACCACGTAGCGTCACGAGCCTGTCTCACAAGCCCGCTCCCTCTCCGACGGAAAATTTATCGAAAATTGGTAAAAATCGAATAAAAATTGACAAATTGGGGTAGTAAAATCGAGCAAAATTTGGTCCTGGGCGGGGTGGAACGGGTGTTCTCAGCATCCCCTAGAGGACTTTTTCCGAAGGCCTCTACACACCCCCTTTGCGACCTACTCCCCCACCTCCCCCCAGCCGACTCCAGCTTTCAATGAGGTATCGGACCGTCAGCATCTTTGCTGTTAATTGTTTAGCTTAAAACTCACAGTAGTGACTATGGTTCCACTTTTGTATGAGTGTGTTTTCAGGTAAAATTTCCCTCCTGAACATCATCATAATCGAATACTACAAATTCAGCAAGTAAAGTTTGAGAAGGAGCTGAATATAGTACGTTATGGCATATATCGGATACGCCATAACGTCTCAAATAACTATCATTAATCAATTTCGCGATAGCAACAAAGGTAGAGTTTTGAAAATTTTAAATCTACGTTTAGCAGTGTCAAATCTACTTTTAATACAACTTAAATATATATATCATAGGTGTCGATAGGGGCAGGAGTCAACCCAGAAGTTTAAGAATCGTACTTCCCTTAAGGCTCCGCACACCTCTTCACGTTGTTTGCTTGAAGGTTTTGAATTGAAGGTAACACAAGTTGTATTGATTGGCGCACTAGAAATTTGCGAATTTAGACCTTAAGTCAGTTTTCTGTACTAAAGTTCTACTGAGTTTAAAGCACCTCAGGCAGCCAGTAGTATAGAATGAATTAGGGGCGACATACTTAGGCAGAATTTGAAACATATTTTTAAAGTCATTGTATCATAAAACTTAGAAATTGTTTATGCCTTTCTGCAAGTTTTTGTAAGTTTGATGGAAAACATTCTCACCGAAACAAATGTACTACCTGTGGAGATAATTGTCCATCTTATCGGGCATTTAAGATAACTTGAGTGCGCTATGACTCAACTTTGTCCCACAGTGAAGCATGACTGTATGGGACATTGGCACACTCAGGCCTGGCTATCAGTTTTGTTCTCCGGTTGACAGCTCCATATAATGTCCACATGGTTAGGCGGAACCACGTGGGACAAACTTAACCGGCTTATCTTACGGTTATAAATAGTTATAATACGGCATATATTGTAATTTTTATATTATATGTAATATATTTATTAATATATTAGTAACAATTCAAATTTTGGCAGCCGCCCAATGTGGTAAATTTAAATTTTGGCAGCAGTCCAGCGCGGGAATTTCTATTTTAGCACCTACCCAGCGAGAGAAATTAACATTTTAGCAAAAGAAAATATTTGGCGTCACTCCAGCGGGGGAAATTCAAATTTTGGCAGCTGTCCAGCGAGGTAAATTCAACTTTTGACAGTTGTACAGCGCGGTAATTTCAAATTTTGGCAAAATACAAAATTTGATGGCTATCAAATGGGGAAAATTCAAATTTTGGCAGCTGTCCAACGAGGTAAATTCAACTCTTGGCAGCTATCCAGTGCGAGAAATTCAAATTTTACCAAAATACAAAATATGGCAACTGTGCTACCTGGAAATTCAAAATTTGGCAGAGGCCCATGCTTAGCATCATGCCTAATGCAGTGTTACATTATATACGGTGAGCCAGGACAGATATCAGAGTCTGAGCTCACTCGTGTGCAAAACCTGACAGTGTCACTAAGCTGCTACTTATGTCGTGATAGTTGGCTTTCACTGTACTATTTAATGTGATAGTGGGGCCTGACTGTTGGACAAAGCTAAGTCAGCTTGAACTCAATTTAATGCAAATGCCCCAATAGGTATGAACAATAAGATATTGTGTTGAGACCATTGGGTTAACCGCCATTGCTGCCTAATATTGATCAGCCAGATAAAAACTGTAAGATTGACTGATTCTGGTCCCAAAAATGTTATCGTACCTATTTTGGAAATCAGTGCTCTCAATATTTTGCAGCCATTTCTGAAAGCATACGACAAAATAACTGCACGCACATGTCACGAATCGACACAAGCTTAGTAAAAACTTGCCAATTACGGCCCACTTATATGAAAGCCATATCTTCGAAATATACACGAATTTTGGTCCAAGATGGCGCATTTGTATATCAGCTGTATTGCGCAGGTCTGCCTATGTTAGCAATGGTATCGAATTTTGGGGAATAGAGGGGAATTTCTGAAATTTCCCCCAATTTTTTCCAATAAATTTTTCATTGATATCACCAATTTTTATCAATTTTACCCAATGTTCAGTTTAAACCAAATACTGTAAATCATATTCAAGCAAACCTGTAGGAGCAGCATACTTACGCATCTTTGACATAAAATTGGTTATTTTTGTTCTATTATTCTGTTGCCAACGTGGTTATCGGTTAAATGTTAGGCCTGCAACAGCTTGCTATATCACAGACCCCGTGGCGCGTGAAATATTGTATCAGATCAATGTAGCGGTGGTATGCCAAAGATAGAAACAACAAAATTCGACCTGACTTTCGTGTAGAACCGAAGGTCTCGAGAGGGTGGGGAGGTCGTCAGCGGGTAAATTAAGAAATTTTCAGGATCACGAAAATTTCTTCGCTAATTTTTGACAATTTAAGATAAATTTTTCCAAATTTTCCTATTTTTTACAAATGTTACCCGGTATTTTGCACACTTAATCCTATTTTGCCAATTTCCGCTAAAATTTCCCACGCGTTTCCGCGTCCCGGTGTCGTCGAGAAGGAAGGGTTGAAAAAGTTGAGGGGGTCGCAGCTTTTTTGGGAAAAAGGGGCCAGTGTAGCATGGTGGGAGTTAATGTAGGTTCGGGGTCCACCCTTAGTGAGATAGGGAGTTAATGTAGATTGGGGGTCCACACTTAGCGAGATAATCCCTACCCCGTCGACACCTATTAGGTATAGTCACTGTTACAATTTGAACCAAATACCGCATATCACATTCAAGCAAACCTATAGTGACAGCCATATGCCATAAGCCAGATACCTACCTAAGCAAGTTTGAAACCAAATCCGTCATTTTTGCTGTATTATCCGGTCGCTACGGGGTTATCAATTAAATATTAGGCCTGCAGCTGCCATAGCACAGCTTACTTTCATTGTGAAAAGTTGTACTGTTGCATTGTAGCGGTTATCATGTTTAAAGAGAGAAACAACAAAATTCGACCTGACTTTGGTCTTAAACTATACATGCCAAACGAGGAGTTCAGGTGGCCTATCCATTCAGGCCTCGTAAGTCTTCCTGAGGGTATCACCCTATGCCCGTCCTAGGCTCCGCACCCCACCCCCCTTCCTATGAGTACTACTCTACCCCGTTAGGCTGCACACCGCACTCGTACCATCTCCCGCAGCCCGTGCGCCGAAGGCGCGCCGACAATTTTTGCAAAAATAGGGAAAAATAGGCAAAAATTTGCCTAAAATTTTGGTTAAATTATCAAAAATGAGAGTGCGACGGGAGAAGAGGTCGTCTATTTTTTGTGACCACCGAACTGACGACACCTGATAGCCTATATCTCCCTGAGACGACCTCCATACCCGCCGACTACGGCCAGCTTCAACATGTGTCTCTGAAACAAAGAGTTGATTAACGATGGATTACGGAAAAAGGGACATACAAGTAAATACTTTTAGTATATGTGCCGGAGGTTAATTGCAATATATGATGAAAAATTAGGGATCTCCGCAAACTCGTTCGTAAGCTGTAGTCCTTACTGTAATAAAAATTTGGTGTCAACTCTCTATAGCATAGTGATTGGTAACTCGCGATTCCCCGGGACCGCCGGCATCAACTCTGTCTTTTTGCTAGTTTTTCTTTGCACTTTTTCAATTTTTATTAGTTTTTTGGTAATTTTCTTGCCTTTAATCTATAGTGACCTGAATAAAGAACTTGCGCCCTGAAATTGACATTGATTTCAATTATTTATCCAAATGGTTCAAAATTCCACCGTGTTCTTTTGTTTTAGAAAACCCAGTATTCTTGTGTTTTTTCCATCGCGGCAAGCGTGTCACTAAAAATATTTGCGAAATGGAGTTGCACACATCTATCTCAAAAGGTGCGGCAATAGAACATAATATTAGCGCAGATATCACTTACACTAGGAAACACTAAAAAGTGAGTGTTTAGATTTGTACATATTGACAAAAACGATAACTTAAAACCAGATTACAGCTTTCAAAATAAGTCATTAGTTGAAATTGATGTAAATTTTAGCTTTGCGGTTCAATGTTTATGTAAGATTAGGCTAAACCTATCAAAAGACACAAAAACTAAAATAAAAAAATATCAAAGGAAAAGTCATCCGAAAGTAAGACTTGATCCCGGCGGGTCGATGTGAAAGCATAGCTGTTATCTACTAGGATACAGCCACATAAAAACCAACCGTATCGTGCGTAGTATAACACTAGTGAAGCTCGCTTGCGAGCCAGAATTCGAGCGATGAGAACAATCTCCCGAAGCAGAAGTGTGAAAAATAATTGCCACACAATATTTTTGACACTCGCAATGAGCTTCTCGGCCCAGAAAACCCCATATACGACACTAAAACCAACAATAAACCCACATTCAGGTGCTTTTCCAACGACTTCTCACCAAAAATTTCGAAAACGTCATTTTTTATGCCAAGTATGAACCAGAAGTGTAAAAAATATTTGCCCAACAATATTTTTGACACTTGCAATAAGTTTATCTGCCCAGAAAACTCCATATAAGACACTAAAAGCAACGAAAAACACACATTTAGGTGCATTTCCCACGACTTTTCACCAAATATGAAATTTGGCGTCAACTATAAGCTTATAGACTCCAGATTGGGAAGTAGTTGAAAAACTTGTTATATATCACTGGAACGCCCTGGTAAAGCTACATGGAATAGGCCTACAAGTTTGCGGATACCTCGTTCACTTATTGAGAAAAGTCGCAAAAACTGGAGGGTGTGCCCGAAAAATGGGCCAAAATGACGTCATTTTGCCCCATAACTTTTCCCACGGGGAAAGTTCAAAAATCGGGCTCCGTCACTATACCTAAATCGACCATTGCGGTTCGAATGAGCTACCTTGCATCAAAATCCGCTCAACCGTTATCGAGATCCAGGTGCGACAGACACACACAGACAGGACCTCCTCAACCCCCCCTCCAGACCCAAAATTGAAAATTCTCGTTCCACTCGAATTAAAAAAAATACAAAATAATCTGAGACGTAATTACAAGAATTTTGGGAAATGTTGATGCTCAATTAGGTTAGTTCAATTAATCGGGCCTAGGGCTGTGTAATAAAATTGTTTACCACACTGGGATCTTAGAGCCGAGCTTGTTACTGATGGTCTCAAGAACTCCGTACAGAAGCACATTATTTAAAATGTGTCAATAACAGCATGGTGTTTGTGACACCACATAAGTTTTTGAAAAAATTTTGGTGTAGACCACACAATACTATTAACGATACTACAGTACCTGCTTATACCATTTTCAAATCCCATAGGTAACACCATGGTGTTCAAGATACCATATAAAGAATGGTGGCAGAGACGCTGAGGGTGGCAAAACTTTGAGATAACGGGGGATCTTATGTAACGTAAACGCCGCATTATGGCTGTGACCGTTTACTTCAAGTTGGTAGGTAGTTGAAAAGAGCAGAAAACCTAGAATTAGCGGAATTGGAAAGATGTGGGGAAATATAATATTTAAGAAATCGAGCCTGTTGAAAAAGATATACGAGCTTAGTTTAGAATATATAATTAAATTTGGCGTAGATATAGTGGCATGTCAGTTTAGCTTGTAACAGAAAGAAATGAAATTTTTTATGCCTTCGATTTCAAGTATTTCGCTTTTTGTTAAATTTAAATAAAATTTCAATATTGGTTTGGTAGCTGGGAGCAAGTAATAGAAAATGGATTTCCACAGTATTAAAATCTCTGTTATTCTCTTTAGATGAAAACTTTAGAGCACATCAACCATTAATTGGTTCATTGCTTTTGCGTTTAGTTTGAAGTTTTTGATACAAGTGCAATAGGTACATGTACGACATTTCTAAAATTTGAAGTTCAAGAAACGAGGCTATGATAGTATTCTCTGATATGATTTGTTAAATTACGAACGCGCCTTCTAAATGCACCTTTCACAATTGCGGATTTATTTATTGAAAATTGTTTACTTTATAACTAAATTAGTAAAGAGATAACGACAGTTATTAATAATTTGGTGAGTTCCAAAGTATTCCAGTGATACTAAGCGAGTCAACCTTTCTGGTTGATGCCTGCATCTGTTGATAAGGTTTTATTGTTTTATATTTTGTTCGGAAAATAGAAACACTGTCCTCATTCACTTCTGTTTGTATAAGCGACGTTGCTTTTTGTGCATTGTCGTTGTCGGTATATTTGAAAGATGAGTGCCGTTTCCGACATGATTGTCATACCATGAGCGCTTAAAGCGAAATTATACAATTTTAATTATTGTCAGGGATAAAACAAAATTATTTTAAACGTGGCAGTGGCATGGCGTATTTGCAGACAACAACCTTGTTTCAGGAAGCTCTATAAAGCCAGCTACATTTTTATCGTTAGGAAAAACAGCTTTATTTGGGAACTACGATGTGTTCGTTTTCATAGTTTTGATAAATATTCAAATAGAAATCAATCCGAGTCCGACACTGACAACACATTCATAATTTTGATATTACTGTTTTCAACCCAAGCTTATCACTCAGTCGTTAGCTGTTATGTTGAAAAACACGTGAGCTGAATTAAAATAGCTGCCATGGAAATAACCTTGCTGTCTGCTGAAGATAGCCTTCGATCAAAATGCAACCATAGTGAAAGTGGGTATGGTGCTCCATATCACGCAGAACTAGATTAAAGTATTTTTGTAAGAATATATACTAAGACAAACTCGAGAAATTTATTGAAGCCATAGAACAAAGAACAATGGTATATATACCCAGTTGTGTATATGCAGGCCCGAGGTTTAGCCTTACTGGGGTCCGCCAAAAAGGTGTCAGTGAGGCCCTATAAACAGCTGTGTAAATTATTCATTTTAGTGCTACATTATTCAAATTCAATTCATTTTAGCTCATGTTTGTGTTGCAGATGCGGATAAAAATAACTGCTGTCACGCCTGCCGTGGCATGAGTCGTACCACTATTAGCGTCCACAATACTTATTTAATTTTTGTTTGGTTACCTATGATCTGACTATATCTATTTCGACATATATATATATATATATAAAATAGTCGCCTATAGTGGAAATCCGAGGGTTTGCTGAGTAGCATAGCCCACGGACAAGTGTTTAGTTGAAGAATTGGAAAAAGATCATGAGTCACTCGTTGCTAGTTCCTAGTAAATGTCCAGTAAGATACAATTGCATCATGGCAATGCAGCATGGAGTGAGGCCCCGTCGATAAGAAGTCGGAGGGCCCCCGCTTGGGGAGGGGGATAGGGGGTACTTGCCGCAGCACTGCATGTGTTTTCCTGAGTTGCATAGCCCCACCGGCTAGTGTTTACTTGAAGAATTGGAAAAAGATCATGAGTTATTCGTTGCTAGTTCCTAGTAAATGTCCAGTAGGATACAATTGCATCATGGCAATGCAGCATGAAGTGAGACCCCGTCGAAAGGGAGTCGGAGAGCCCCCGCTTGGGGAGGGGGTAGGGGGTACTTGCCGCAGCACTGCATGTGTCTTGCTGAGATGCATAGCCCCACCGACTAGTGTTTAGGTGAAGAATTGGAAAAAGATCATAAGTCACTCGTTGCTAGTTCCTAGTAAATGTCCAGTAAGATACAATTGCATCATTGCAACGCAGCATGGAGTGAGGCCCCGTCGATAAGAAGTCGGAGGGCCCCCGCTTGGGGAGTGGGGTAGGGGGTACTTGTCGCAGCACTGCATGTGTTTTCCTGAGTTGCATAGCCCCACCGACTAGTGTTTACTTGAAGAATTGGAAAAAGATCATGAGTTATTCGTTGCTAGTTCCAAGTAAATGTGCAGTAGGATACAATTGCATCATGGCAATGCAGCATGAAGTGAGACCCCGTCGAGAAGGAGTCGGAGAGCCC
>JASANE010005926.1:0-12618 GCA_030248225.1 Trileptium ribeirensis | reverse complement strand
CAGAAGTCACTTTCATGGTAATATCTGGATTTCTGATATTCGTGTCTAGGGTCTGACAGGTCAATGCACCAGTTGCTATTTTGACGCTTTGGAGAGTCTAGATTTAGGTCATTATGCATGTTGCATTAATCTTCACTTATTTTTGCAACACACTTTGAAATGGTGTGTAGCTCGTATATACTCAGTTATAAAAATCCAATTTAAGTATCTCTAACATAGGTACTAAAATGCACGTACAGTGGGAACTTTGTAATTTTTAAAAAAAAACCTCCGCGTAGTAGTGCCCGTTTTTTGTTACTTATAGGCCATCGTATACGATTAGACGAGTTAAGCGAGGCGTCCGACGCCGCCGTAGTCCCGATGGTCACATCCGCCCGAAGTACGAACTAGCAACTCTTAGTAGCGACGGGACAGCATCGTCGGTTCCGTCTTCCCAAGTCGATACGGCCGATGCACGAAGCCAAGTTCAGAAGCCAAAGGGGTTTGGGTCGGACTTGGCTTACGATCGGGATCGTAGCTATGTGTATACGATTGAGCGCGCATATTCGGCAGCATCTCGAGTACTCCTGAACGTGCTAAAAGAACAGTACGATTTGGTTAATCGAATCAAGTAAGGAAAACATTATTCTCTAGTGTACTTATTGTAACGGGCGGGAATAAGCTGGCTTCTCCAAACTACCGGAATTATACCTGGGGCATGACCCAAGGGTCCATCCAGTTCGGAACTGGGGCAACAGAAAAAACCTGGGAAATTTTAGTAATTTTTATTCCCGCAGTTTAAAACTTGCGGATTTTTACCCATAATATGGAAAAATTCTCATATTTTTATCCCATACAATGATCTGGTTATCTTGTCTGCAGCGTGCATGTTTCATCCTTTTTCCTTGGGTTTAGGGTCAATGAACCCGATTTTCAGAATGTAGTCTGTCTTCAGTAGTTGTTTGGTAACATATCGCATACAGGTCTTCAAGAATTGTCTATATAGGTTTTCCGATAGGTTGAAGACGATGGTTTGGTTATCTAGAGACCAGCGCAAAAAATAATTGATACGTTGTCAGTGTTGTTTTCGATAGGTTTAGGGTCGATAATATTTTTGGATTTTCAATGGATTCATAGTTCCAGAGGTTTTATGATGGTATATATATACATCAAACACAGCCTGTTACAGGTGATTAAACAAAATGATAAGTTAAAAATGAAACCACACTATTGCTCTGTTTCACCCTCGCTTACGAGATACTAGTATATTACGAAATTTTTTTACCAAATTTAGCTAAAATTCCCCAAGATTTATAGATAGAAGAGAAGTTAGGACTGCTCCGTAGGGGTGGCGCATAGGCGTAATAAAATAGCCCTTTGCGCTAACCCGTTTTAAAGCCAAATAATAATACTAATTTGCAGCGAGTCTTCCGGCCTCTAGAACAAACCTAAAGAGTTTCCTAATCTCCATGCTACTGTACTCGCCAAAAACAACCGTCGCATTTCCAGCGTGCGAGTCTCGATCGACCCACGACCGAATCTCGAGTGAGCGGCTCGCTTGAGATTTGGAAACTATTTTAATTAATAGTAAATTCTATTTTAGAACAAATTTGTTTAGAGTGAGTCACGAGCGTGTCGCGAGCGACCTACAGTCGTTTTTGGCGGGTACTATCATATTTTACCATCTGGAACAACAACGAAGCCCAAGATTTTTATTCTAATTTACTGTAACTTTTTTCCAATCGTGCACAATTTCTCAAAATTGATTTACTGTAACAGGAACATAAAATTGACAGACACCACTATTAACTGTGTTTAGTTAGAACATGGCTGCCTTAATTACGAATGTCCGGTAATTTGAATACATTGCCTAACATCATCTTTGTTCAGTTTCAAAAGAAGGTCACTAATGTATCTTGCACATTTGAACTTTTAATATGCGCGTAACTTTTAATCTCTGATCATTCACGGACAACATTACGATGTATCCATGCCTTTAGAATCGTTTCTATGGTTTTCCTAACGATACCCAATATAGGTTCCGGTCTGAAGGATATTTTTTGCGCTTCCAACCTTGCCAACTCTTCTGCTAGATCATTTCCTGGCATGACAGTATAATATATTGGTACCCATCCCAACCTTACTGTATTTAGATTCGCTAATAGTGATTCGACGATCTGAAACACTGGCCACAAGACAAGAATATACTGCGCTTCTGCCTGAAGCAAACAATGCTGCTTGACTATCCGATAATATCCAAATTAATCTATACTTGAATTCTTGCTGTACAAGCCATTCACATACTTTGATGGTAAAAATTTCCACCTGGAAGCCTGTGCAAAAACCCCAAACTATAACTCAATAATTTATCAGGAATTACAATCCCGACACCTGATGAAATTACCTAAAAATCCTGCAATAAGTGAACCATCCGGATAGCATACTTCCACCAGCTACCACGCGTTCAAAATATTCCCAGTTGTCACTGCGACTGACATGAACACTATAATTACTTCCTTCTACCAATATCTTTGGAATATAATCACAGGGATAACAATGTATCTGGAATTTTTTCCGGCTCATCTGTGATAGCCGAATGTTCAATACACCTCGTTACACCATTCTTTCAATACTATTTTAACTCGATTAAATTTACCAGAGTCATGTTCTCATAACCGTAAGATGAACAAGCGTGAGGTTAAGTAACCTCACGCTATCTATCTTGTGATTCGAACACAATGCACCTGTTATCGGCAGGCATACAAGCCTCTGGACCCTTGCAATTTCTTTGGCTTAAGCCTTGTACCTTGATTTTGTGCCACCAAAAGGTTGATCCGCAGCTAACCACAGGTAACACCACCGTTTTATACGGAATAAGAACAATCTTATAGCGGAGTACCCAAGTTTTGACAACAGCTGCCCTATAGGCCGTAAGGGCACGTATGCCTTTATTTTTGCAGCTATCACTGGGCGCTTTCCAGCTTAATCTTCCATAAAAAACAACTCCTAAGTATTTAGCATACTCTTTTACTCATATATCTTGAAACGAAAAAAAATTATTCCACTAGGGTTAACTTCGCGCGTTTTGGGGTTGGGTGCCGCGCGGCCGGGGGGGGGGTACGTTATCCGGGATCCGCAGCCGTGCAATCCTGGACCAGCCATTTGTGGCATTGGTCCCCCATATTTGAGCACACATCGGCGCCTTTCATCCGAAGATGAGTTAGGATTAGCACCGACACACAAAAAAATTTTTACAGTTCCCCCTTTTTCTTTTAGCGGAAGCTTCGCTCCAATATTATCCTCGTCTAAAAATTCATAATAGTTGAGGGGTGCGGCGCCCGGATCCCCACCGTGAAATCTTGGATAAGCCACCTGTAGGGTTGCCCCCATGTTTGAAAACAGAAACCCTCGTCGAATCAAAATACTGATTTTGTACAACGAATTTAGTCAACGGTAAAACCGTCCAAAAATTTTGTACCGTAGTTGGATGATAGCCACAACTACTACAACTGCTGCTTGTTTTACTGGAGCGAGTTTAAGAAACGTGGCAAGCGCAATAGTTTTGTAGTTACAACCGTTTACTTTGATTTGCTTTGAACAAGTATTTTGATTTTAAAAATGTCGCGCACACCATACTTGAGTCGACATTATTGTAACTAATCGTATGATGTCTGGCCTGCCCACAGCTTTCCAAACAGTGTGTTGGAAAACTTTGAGGGGCATTGTTCAGTGATTTTCTGTGGCCAATTCAAATAAAGTGGCAGCATCGATTTTGAAACGGAGCGATCGAAGCGAGTTGAGTTTCCTCTGAAGGCGCTAGTGGGAAAATCGCGAAATTTTCTCTTTTTTTGTCTGTCGCTGTCATTCGTAACTTATTTTCGGATACATGAATTTCGACAATCTTTTGTTCCATAGAAGTGATGACGATGTGCCCTTTAATATTCGCGAAGAGGTTCGGCCCCATCTTCCGGGTCAAAATGGGAAAAACAGGTTTTTAAGGGTTTTTTGCCAAATCTGGCCACACGGCTACAAGCGTTTCGCTGCCCATATTTCGGTGCACAGGTTCGAATTAAAATTAGTGCGATGCAGTAAAACCCCGTCGAGGTCTACAACTTTGATGTCCACGACTTTTTGTGGGAACACTTTGTGCAGCTGTGGGCCCGAATAAGTTTCGTTTTAGCTATTTTTCAAATTTCGCTATTTTTAACTTACAATCAGTTGCTATCGCGTTACAAGCAACCTGGATGCGATGATTTTGCTATCTAAAGTCCAACTTGTCTATATTATACCTTTTCTTATGGTTTCAAGGGTTTTACGGTCGACGAACCCATATTTCCAAATTGTAGTGCGTTTTCATTTATCCGATTATGTATTACGTGCAGGCCATTACGAATCGTCTATATAATGGGTATTTCTGAAGCCTGAATACAATGATTTGGTCATCTAGAGTCTAAATAATGATCCGCTCATTTGTACATATTTCATGCCTTTTCATGGATTTTCAATAAGTGTAGGGTTATTGAACCTGATTACCGGAATATAGGTTGTCTTTAGTTGTTTGGTTACGTATTGCGTGCAGGTAATCAAGAATAATTGTCTATAAGGTTTTATGATAGGCTGAATACTATGTTATCTAGAGTCCAGCACAAATATGCGTTGTCAATTGTTTTCGATGGGTTTAGAGTCGACTATGTAGGTTTTAGCATTTTCAATGTGTTCAGGGTTCATGAGATTTTAGGGTTGTATGTATATACATCGCGCTCGCTATGTTTCTAAGCGGTGATAAATTAAAACGATAGGAAAGCCAGTAGTTTCAGAATAGTTTTAAGTTACTAGGTTTTAAGATTTTTTTTTTTTGGGGGGGGGGGCGAAACCCCAAATTGTTTGAAAAAGATTATATTTTTATCAGAAGCCCAGCTCTAGCGCAACATACATTCATCACAATCCATTCGTTATTTTTTGTGCAGCCTAGAAATCTGAAATTTATGCAAAAATTCTACAGGTTGCGGCCTCGCTGTTCTCGCTCCATACATTCTTATTTCTGGAAACCTACATAAATTTGGTATCAATGTAATAATCACGTTATAGAATTGTTGGCGCTTTAGCCCTACACCACTCCTCATTCCGTCTGTGAAAATTCCGTAGAGTCGTTAATTTATTGTTTTAAATTATTTTCTGTTTGTCAAAAGGTTTAAAATAGCCAAAAAATTTCTAATAATTCCATATTTTGGGTGCTTGTACTGTCAAACAAATCATATTTTCAGTCTGCAATACTGTATTTTCGCATTGATTAGAAATAGTAGTAATTAATGTTTAGAATATTTCAATATACAGAAAACATGGATTGGGAACATTAATAAGTCATGGATTTAGTTAAACATGGGATAGTTTGGGCGTGTGGCAATGACGAACATTAAAAAAAATTGGGTCCATCACGCCCATCCCTCCTACTCATGGCTTAGTCAACTCCACCCCTCCTCCTCCTTCTCCTTCCCACTACGGACAGACCAAGTTCAACCGCAAGCTCCTGTGCTCCGCCACCACCCTTCCAGTATACAAGAACGCCATACACAGAAACAATATCGCTATAAACTAAAACACTACGAAAAAGGACTCGCTGTAAACTTAAACAGGCCGAAATCTGCCACACCACAATTATAATTGAATTTCCTGGTCATGAATATTTTTCAGCGTTTCATCGATCTAAGAACTTATACCCCTCTCATCAGCGTTTCTATTCAATTGAAAGTGGCTTTAAAATGTTTGGTATACAGAGCTTAAAAGTGTACATATTTGAAGGCACGTATTGAGCATGTTTGTATACATTTTCGTAACGAATTAATTTTTATAGTTAGCTTAACTAGTACAATAGTAATCTTATTGTATGATAATCCAATGGCCCTAGTGAAATATCTAGTACGCGTCAGAAATGACTATCGCCTTTCGAGTGAGCGAACATCGAGCAAGCAACGGTCATTTCTGGCAGGTGCTATATTTTCTGTACGTACTTTTTCCACGGATATGACCCTATGCGCCTCAATGTAACGTTCCGTTCAGTATCGTTGCTCCATTCGACTTTGTTTGTTGCAGCTACTATGGACAGAAATAAAAGCAAATTGTTTGCGATAAATTCATGAGTGACAATTTGAACAGCTTCAAATTTTTCCCTGTGTGTGCCGCAAATAAGTCGCTGACGGTTCTCGAAAGATGTGCTTTCTATTTCTGAGCGTGACTGTAATCTATACGGAATTCGGCATTATTTATTGTGAACATTATTGTTTCAGAACGCTAAAACATTTCTATCTTCTGGATCGGGGCGATTTTTTGCTTCAGTTTATCGAGTCTGCAAAAGATGAACTGATAAAGCCAGTCGATAGTAAGATTTTGAAACATTTAAAATAATTAAGATTTATTCCAAATACTATTGTGTTTACTGACTTTTGTCATGAAGGGGCCTTAGGGATTGTCGAAAAATGCATCAAAATGTCTAGAATTTGCATCTAAAGTTTTGCAACAAAATGTCCGTGGTGGGTGGTGGCAAAATTTTTCGAAGATTAAAAATCGGCTGTTACGCCACTTCGACAATTTGGAGAAAACCAGTATGAAAAATATATTATAAAACTGTCTTATTAGGTGCATATTAATATATGTAAATACAATTATTATTATTGCCATCACCTTGTACAGGTTCTTTGCGAAAAAACTATAGACCCATTAACCCACTATAGTGCTACCAATAGTGGATATGGACTAAATATGACACTTACCAGCACTGGGTAACCCGTGTTGGATGGCACTGCCGATTTCGTGCTTACTTAACATTAAATGTGGTGTCGGTATAGTTTTGTTTTTGGGATATGTAAGCCTGCCAGTTTTGAGGAGAAGGGTAAGTTGAATATTTATTTTCGTTCTCTGGTTAACCAACCCGCGTTGAACAATAGGGTTCAACCTGTCCACCCCGACCCCAAGGGATCCTAACTACAGTTACAATCAGAATTAAGTGCTTATAAAATTGAACGGAGACGAAATCGAATGAAAACGCAATCGACTGAATTTCGTTTAAACGAAATTCGTTAAATTAAACGCGAACTAACATTTTTGTATTAAATTATTTTTTTGTTTTGACGCAATCGAAATTCGTTAAATTAACCGACTTTCGTTTAAACGATCGATTTTCGTTTAAACGCAAACAATCGAAACCGAACGAAGCTTCGATCGATTTTTGAGCACTTAATTCTGATTGGACTGCTTCCTCGCAAAAATATCGGTATTTTCATTATAACTGCCTCAGCAGTTTCGGATAAGGCCGAAAGCGCCCATGTAATGCAGCGCGGGCTAATTAACATAAGAGTGCTGGGAAGTGTCCTACGCTTCTTTTATGAACTCTTGGTACATCGAAACTGAAGACTATGCCAAAATTCGCAATTTTTGTTGTCAAAATTTATAACCCACAAAGCAAGGGGTACTGATTTACATAATGTTCGTTTAAAACCGTACAACTAGCTTTAGTAGTATCCAGTAAGACAATGTTTCACCACCAATATGCAAAAACTCAATTTAACCCTGTTTTTATACTACGGTATATTGGTAAGACCAGGTTGTGGCTCACACTAATACTCACAGATATTATTGTATATTTTTGTTTACATACAGTTATCGGGCAGAAATAGAAGCAAAATGGTTCTCGCAAAATATAGCAATATTATATTTAACGTCTTGGTTAATGTTTTGTAACGGCTTTGCCAAATACTTACGTTTATTTCTGTGCGTAACTGGTTATTATGCTTATATTATAGTTGTCATTCTACATCGGTTACAAAGTCTGTTCGACATGGCTGTTCGAACAACATCTCTTTGCAACGATCCGTACAAGGATTGCCTTAGGTATGTATGCTGTAATTATCGATAAATTAATGTAGTTTTTAGATTGGAAGGAGGTTGATATTATCATAATATTTTAAGATGAAGAGTCAATGATTTCTTCGTTCCAAAAACATCGTTTTTGTTCCACTTTTTTAGATTGGAAAGAGGTTGATATTATCATAATATTTTAAGACGAAGAGTCAATGATTTCTTCGCTCCAAAAACATCATTTTTATTCCAATTTTTTTTACTTTACTGCTACTAACTGGTCTGTCCACAATGGTGGGCATGTTGGACCTCCACTTTCCGAATCACCCCATGTTGGTGAGATTTTCTTTATGTCTGTCCCCCACACTCGGCTGAAAGTCCCCATGTTCAACTACTTGAAAAATTTTTATATCTCAACATTTATGTTTTTTGTATGCAAAATGTTTTTAAACATTAATTACCACTATTTCTAATGCTAAAACTTCTTAAATAATGAACATACATGCACGGCAGTAGAACTGCATAAAAAATTGAAATATTTAGTATTTTAAGCAATTATCTCCCCCACAAACTTTGAAATTCCCGTAAGAATGATCGTGGGACTCCCGAAGTTCCCCCGCTTTTCTGAGTCTGTGGACAGGCCATTGTTAGAAGCCATTTGTTCTGGTTTTACCCAATGCTTCACACATTGTGTAGCTGTTGAGGGTCAAGCAGCCATTTTGCGGGAATTCGCTTTAGTTCTGTATACCATGGTTGTTCGTTTGTTTAAAATCACGAACTACATCGCGAAAAAGCTCGCGGACTAAATTCCACAATTTGTAATCTCAGCTTAGCTTAGAACGAACACAACAATTCGAGAACACGTACATTCGCCGAATTCCAACGTGTGTTCTCGTTCCGCAAAAAAATGAGAATGCCGAAGCGCATATTTGTGTTCGCGGCCTGTGAGTATATAATAGTGTACGGTAAAAAGTATTGAAATCGCTATTTCAAGTGTTCCTGGTCACAAAATCGCACTAATCATTGATCTATTGATCATTGATTTACGGTATCGTAAATCGTGTACTTGTAGTTAATCCTTTCTCACTTAGTGCCTCACATTATTTGATACAGATTATGTGAAACGATGCACCTACTGAGTTTGTTTCAGGTGGTGCGCGTTTACACATGCGTTGTTATTCGCTCGCTTTGTGACTTTGGGGAACCGCGCAACAGCTATAGCATAGTAACTAGCGTTCGAGGCTCGCAAACAAACGATCCAAATTCAAGGCGTCGCGGCGGCAAAGTTTTGCGACATTGCACCAAGTGTACATTTATTCGTGCGAGAATGAGTTAAGGTAAAATCGCGGTTTGAGTACGGACATCAGCTTTGATGTCGTGCACTGACTTGACAAAACAGCACCACATGTGTGTGCGCCCAATGTGGTCTCACATAATAGTTAAACTTGGATTCTTGCAGCAATCGCGGTCACAATAAATACAGCAGGATCTTCTGATATGTCCATCGATTTCAATTATTGAACAAAATTTAATTTCGAACGGTTTGGCCGTCAATTATGGGTAAATTTCAATTTTACATTACACAAATAATTTCAAATTTGTTAAATACTGGTCCATTGTGAGTGAACAAAATTTCGATCGATTTTTGGTTCCATTAATTTGGTCATAATTGTTCTGCGAATGGATTAGAACGGTTTCAAAGCGCCTTTTTTCCTAATAAATTTATGATCACACTGAACACGGTAATATTGACGAAGTGTTAAATAATGCTCAGAAATATGAATTGTGGCATTTAAAATTAGATCTTAAAATTTTAGTGTACTGTTTTACCAAAGACAACCATTGAGACACACAAAACGTGAGTATAATGAAGTTCGAACTCCTATATTAAACCAATAAACTACTTGCTGCTGCCACGGTTTGGGACCCAAGCGCGATTGAGTATGACGGTCGCGTGGGATTCCCTAGGCTTTACTATTAAAATTTTAAGCTAACTTTCAATATTGCAGAATATATATTGCTAGTTTCATTGAGTTTATTTATCTTTTTCAGTGTAAAGCTGTCGTCCAACTCGCTAACGTCTCTGTTGCTTTACGTCATCGGAAAACATTCCTGTGACGAGCAACAAAAACGAGCTGCGGTTCCGTCGATTGCACATTTTGCTCCACTTCGGCAACACGCTACTACCGGAACTAGCACTCCTGGCCAAGGCGGCCTATACAACAGTGGATCTCTAAGAACAATCACTCCAAGCACTCTTGCAACGACGGCTTCGGTCATCCGTAAAGTTGTGTAATGTAAAATTGAAATTTTACCCATAATTAACAGCAACTCACTTTCGAATTCATTTTCTAATGACTTGAAAATCAATGGACATATCAGAAGATATATATTTATTTGTGACCACAATTATGCCAAGATACCCAAGTTTAACTATTATGTGAGACCACATTGGGCGCACACGCATGTGGTGCTGTTTTGTCAAGTCAGTGCACTCAAAGCTAATCTCATTATTCAAATTTTCCGCGAATTTTTACCTTTAACTCATTCTCGCACAAAATCGTACACTTTTATTGCCAAATGTCGCGAAACTTTTCCCGCCGCGACGCCTAAATTTGATAGTTTGTTTGCGACTACGATACTATGCCTATAGCTGTTTCACGGTTTCCGACTACAAGCGAGCGAATAACAACGCATGTGTAAACGCGCACCACCTAAAACTTCGGACTCGGTGGCATGATAGTTCACATAATCCTATCAAAATAATGTGAGGCACTAAGTGAGGAAAGGATTGACTACAAGTACACGATTTACGATACCGTAAATAAATGATCAATCGATCAATGATTAGTGCGATTTTGTGACAGGAACACTTGAAATGCGCGGATTTCAATCACTTTTTTACCAAGCCTTGTTATGCTCACAGGCCGCGAACACAAGTGTGCGCTTCGGCCGTCTCATTTTTTTGCGGAACGGGACCCACGTGAAATTCCCGGCGAATGTACGTGTTCTCAAAAATATTTGTGTCCCGTCTAGGCCTAACTAACATACAATACCTGGAATTTAGTAGCAACTTTTTCGCGATGTAGTTTCGTAATTTTAAACAAACAAACAGCCCAAATTCCTACAGAACTAAAGCGAATTCCCAGGCAGATGGGTACTTAACCCTCAACACTCACCAATTATAAAGCTAAATTTTCAGACTAAAACCCAGAAACAAATAGCTAACAATGGGTATCCACAGACTCAGAAACAGTAGGGAGACAATCATTCTTACGGGAATTTAGAAGTGAATAAATACTAAAAATATAAATATTTCAATTTTTATGCAGTTCTACTGCATACATGTATATTTCATTAAGAAAGTTTTCACATTAAAAATAGTGGTAATTAATGTTTAAAAACATTTGCATCACTAAATGTTTAGAAATATAAAAATTTTTCGAATTGTTGAACATAGATTCGGCGATGGGGGAACGACCTAAAAAATCTCACCGACATGGGGTGATTCGGAAATGGAAAGGTCTCCGTCCACCAAAATATATCTCCGTCCGTCGCACTAACTAAATTCAATAAATATTTTTTGAGACGAAGTGTAACAATCTATTTTTTCGTCTAATGTTCTGCTAATTTTTCGACCTATCAATCTAATAAAAATCCAAACAGACGAATACCTTTTGGAACAAAGATAGTTAACGGTCGGTGCTAAAAGTGTATCATAATTATTCAACCTCCTTCGATCTAAAAACTACATAATAACGACGGAGTCTTGGCCACCCGCTAGTCAAAATGACCGCTCAAAGGGATGGTCGCAGTCACCTCACCATTGCACCCATGCCATTCCTGATCCGTCTCGCGACATGCATCGCGACGCCTCGACGAACGATAGTAACCTTGGCGGATACAGGACCACCTTCGTCCGAACCGTTTCGAAAGTCGTCTCTTGGACACCCAAGCGAAGTAATGCGTCGTGTGTGTCGGCCACATCTATTCCTGCTGGATTACCTCCTCAAACGATAACGCTGGGCTCTCTCGTCTCACCACCACCCACCGACATGGGACGTCGGACGGGACAATCTGAGCACATCAGCTAAGGAATTCGCCAGAGCTGTTCGAGATGTCGAACGTCAATTCCCGACCGGGCGCGAGAAGTCATTGATGCCCGATACCGCCGGAACTCTCGAATTGGGAGCATGGAAAACGGGCCCCTGCGACAACCCACCTATACAAACCTTCACGTCACGGAGCCTTACACAGGCTTCCTCCGCACATGGGTGGAAGGTCTAACGTCGTAAGACAGAGGACTCTTCAATGGAACTAGAGCCAATCACGGAGTTTACACCTCGGGTGACAAGGACTGTATTATATATGTATTGACATGCGCTGTACCATAACATGGTTTTCTGTTAATGTGCTCATATTACTTTGTGCTAAGAGTTATTGTGGGCTTAACACAAGCAAGGGGCACGAACAAGTAATATTTTAACCCCATGAAGCCATTTTTCCCCTTAAAATATCGGGAGGAGGACTCATCTCATCTCATTGGAATTGCGCAAATTATTCAGAAATTATTGCAAAACGAAACATGACCATTTAACATGACGGTATCATTTTACAAGTAAATAAATCCAATGTTACAGTCTCGGGAGAAACAAAGCGGCGAATTACCCGGCGACGGATACATTACCACTGACACTCCTGTGACCGGTAGAGTTAAAAGCCATAATTCCAGAGGTCTTCGTTACTAGACCTCATTAAGCTGTGGCAAATGGGTCAGGAGAATTTCGC
>JASANE010005925.1:0-10046 GCA_030248225.1 Trileptium ribeirensis | reverse complement strand
CTGGCGGATCCAGCCAATAATCTTGGAGGGGGCGGTCATTATCTTATAGCATAATGAATCTACTTAGTTTATAAAACAAAAGGAAGTTTCCTAGTTTTGCTAGCAGCGAATAGGCCAATAATTTCATCTGTATTAGGCAATGCATCTGTATGAGCCTGTATTATTATCAAGTCTTCCAATCGATCCTCTGACATCGTACTGCACAGAGCTGTCAGTGTCCTCTCCACCTTGCTAAACAGTCGCTCGGCTTCGCACGTAGTAATTGGAAGCGTTGCAAAGATTCTGATAAGTAGAAAAATGTTTGGGAAGATACGGCGGTTGCAAACATTTAGCGTTTCAATTGCAGAAATATCAGTAAGATTTTTGCAGTATTTTTGCCAAACGTAAAATTCAGCCTTGACGTCGTCTGAAGAACCAGCCAGTAATGAAGAATATTTTTCATATGCAGGAGAGATATCCTCCCAACGGGCATTTTTTGCTCGAAATGGAATGAGATTTTGAAGATAACAAGCTATGCTCGTATGCTTCGCAAAACGCTGTTGGAAATCTAAAATTATTGCGTCTAACATCGGCACGAAACAGTTGAGACGATAATGTTCTTCTGGCGAGGTATCTGCACCACCGACGTTTGAGCGATGACGAGAAATCGAAGAATATCGTGGTTTCCTTATTGCAACTGACAAGGACTCGGCCATTTTCACTGCTTCAGTGAATAATACATTGAACTCAGCGTCAGCTTCACGCCTACACCGCTCCATTAATGTTGCAGTAGCATTGACTAGTTCCAGCGCCGTAGATATGTCGCTATTTGGTTGCTGCAGAGCAGATGCAAGCGGTTTCATTACTGAAGAAATATATTTCAAGCAGACGAGGCCAATTATGGTTTAACGGCACTCGTTGCTGAACTACCAGTTGCCTGATCCAATGGAGCACCATAATTTAGCGGTTGCTGTGATGCATCTCGCGCCATATCCTTCTCTGAAGTCATCGATGCAATCGTAGGCTTAAAAAACTAGTTATGTTTGTCCGTTTCTCGGCTTTGGGAAACTTAGCAGGGGTTTGACCATCGTCTGACATCATAGTTGTGTTATAGCCAAGTAAACAGTAAATATTACCATGTTATTCACGATATCAGTATTACGATATCAGTATTACTAAAGCTAAATATATAACTGGGCGTGACGTCATAGGGTGATATGTCGTTCTACATATAAATTTTAGGCTATGGGCTATAACTTTCCAACGAACAGACTAAAATTTTATGAACGTTAAACGAATTTTACGAATATTTTTACGAATTTTATGAAAATCAACGTTGACTGACTATAGGAGAAATGGACCAGACTCTGTTCGTTAACACTTTTGTACTTAATGGTAAATGGACCGTTTCTGGTTCGTTAACGTGCATCGCTTGCATCCATAGCTCATTACCCCTAAACTCTGTTCCTTTATACAAAAATTGAATTTGTGTTTACCGAACAACGAAATCGATTTTCCTTCTGACAAAAGAGGATGGTAAGCCTCACAGCTTAAGTTTACTCATGCATTGATCTTATGTATTAATATTGTAATAAGCTTTCCTTTGCTCAGGTGATGCTTAACCATTTATTAAACTAATTAATCTCTATTTCGAGTACGATGAACAAAGCTTTAGTCGCCGCCTGGACTTGAACTCGGATAGCTTGTGTGAAACACAAGGCTGGAAGTCAACTGCTATACATGAACTATTGCTCGAAGTCGAACGAATAGCAACGTGGGCAAAATCATGCACAGCACACCATTTCATTTAAAACCAGTATGTGAACCATCGGAGGGGTGGGGGAGCGGGCAACGCAGGGGCGTGAGTGACCTCGCCTGTTTAACTGAAGTATATATTCAGAAGTATGGGTCGCATTGGTTCTGCATTTCCGGGCCCGAACCGATCCGAACCGACTTCAAAGCTACAGTTTCCGTGAGTGTGCTACGGTACTCGATAACTACAGAAACTTTCATGTTATAATTTTGTCATTTTATTATTGGGTAAAGATGGCGGCTTACACCTATTAATTTTAGCGCAAAGCTAAAATTTTTCCTGTCCTTTATGATCAGGATTCGTTCTTGGAATGTTGAACGTGAGAATTTTAACCTATGAAGACAAATTTTTTAGGACTAAGTTTAGACCCCACTCGACCTGCACCCGACCTGATTGCGACATCTATTCAACAAGAAACATGCTGTAGTTGGTGTTATATATCATTTATCCAGTGACGTTGCTATAAACAAACGTATTAGAACATATTATACAAACGTAAAGCATACACTAAAAAACAAAATGAGTCAGAAGAATTTTTTAACCAATAAAAGTAGATTTCTATAAAATAACCAAAATCACATATAACGCAGCTGTACTATATCGAATAGTTATAGAAATAATATAATAGCTATAGAATTTAAGCGCGGATCGGTTTTCACCAAATGATGATCTGTTCTGAAATGTACGTTCACGACGAACTTATGGGGGTTTTTTTAAGGCGAAGTGTTGCTGCAGTGCCTAATTAATTTGAGTTGCTTCTAAATTACTTGTCTGATCTTGGGACCGCCCCCTATCGCCCCCCCCCCTGGATCCGCCACTGTAGAAGACGCTTATAAAACCTGTTTTACAATCACAATAGTACGATTCACGTTCATTGTTTGATTTATTATAACAGGATGATGACGTCAATACGTAATTAATTTTACTTCCTTCTGTTAATTTTACTTATTTACTTATCTCTCTTATTTATCTTATTTATCTTATTTTACTTATCTCTCTTATTAATTTTACTTCTCTGTGTGCTTTTATTTCTTATCTTTTGTCGTCCGTTTAAACTGACTGTTGGGTGCTCCTGGGTTTGATATGGAACTATGGAATGGCTACCGATTTGGGTAAATTAAATATTTTCTAATTTTTTTGTCAGGGTTTCGAAACAATTTTTCCAGTTTCCTATGTTTGTTTTTTGTTTTTTTACATTTTTTCTGTTTCTATTTTCTTGTTTTACATTAATGTAATACTTTAATATTTGACTTATATAATGTTTTATGTAATATATTGTCTTTTTCCCAGTATTATTTGTTTAGATGCTATTTTATTCTTGTATATGTCAAAATGGGATTTCTCACATTTTTATCCAATAAGTTGGGACATTTAGATAAATCTAGCCGGTGTGAAAAGAACGGTAAGCGAATGGAATTGCCAATTCCGTTATTAGTTCTATTTCTTGGTTCTTGATCTTGTTTAAGTGCCTGGAAATGGAAATTTAGATGCTCTTAATTATTAGTGTATCATATTGCGTTCGATCTGATTATCTGAGTCCTTTTACGTTCTCATCCGATAGAGCATAGACACTATTATGTGTTCCCAAATCGGATGATGTCATTTGACAAAATGCGTATGCATTCACATATATACGGCTGGTGTTGAGATTGGCCTTTTGGATCAGATCGGATACAGTGTGAAAAGAAATCATGTCAGATCAGATTTAACCGAAATCAATGTGAACCCGGATTAAGGCAGTTAAGAAAAATTATATTCAATATTTATCGCTCAAATGAGGTATACCCGATGAGGGGGAGATGGGATATGGAGATCTAGACTAAAGGTACTTCAGAGGGCAAAGGGTATATCAAGTGAGGGAAGAGGGGAATAGCGATATCCAGACCGACCACTTGACAATGCGTCTGAAAGTCCAACTATTAGATTTTTTTAGTTCGAATGATAACCAAACTAAAGCTTAATCCTCTGGTGCCCACAAGGTCCAAATGGACCCAACGCACATTGCGACTCGTTGTGTTTACTGAGTTTTTGGTATATCGTACGCTTGAACGTGCGTTGTTATTCGCTCGCATTGTGAGGTTCCGTAAGGAACCGAGCAACAGCTCTCAGATAGCTCAGTGGTTTACGTACACAAGTTTCACCCGTACGTTTCGGGTTAGATTCCTGGCGCAGGCTAGAGTTTGTCAAACATTGCACGATACACAAATTAATTCGGGCATGAAAGGGTTAAATACAGTTGTTTGCCTCCTCGGCAGTTTCAGAAAAGACTGCTACCCTTGATAGCCCTGAATCATAGTGGATAAGAGTTGCTTGACAGCCCTGAATCATAGTTGTAAGGGTTTAAAATCAATTTCGCTGAATTCAAAACAGTTTATATGGTAATAAATATTTTAAAAATAGCCCAAACAAGCATATTCCGAAAACTTTAATTTCCGACTAAGTAAACAACTCGTTGGCTTAAATATTTAAAACTTAGCGAACTGATCACCACGACAGATGAATAGTATTATGTGAGCGATTCATGTCAAAGTTTTGCAACTCATGATTTCACGTTTAATGCACTGTGGAAGTAACTAATAATAGTGATACGAAACGTATCCACTATAATGTCAATTCACTATCAAACTCACTGTGAAGCGGAAATTTTAAATAAATTTTTCAAATAAATTAAAAAAACAGTTTGACTTTTTCAAGAGAGACCACATCGATAACTGTTGTAAACCACTAGTCACGTCTAGTAATACGATATTTCGAAATGGCATCTCAAACTCTTCAAAAGTGATGAAATCCGGGAAAAATTGGAGGGGCCGGAAATATAAATTCATTATATACATTCTAACGTTTGGACGAAATTTTTCAAAACAGTTTGAAAGTTTCAAGAGGCACTACGCAGATAATAGTTTTAAACCACAGCCAACTCAAGTAATATGATAGATAGTTCGCAAGGTTGTCTCAAAACTGTTCAAAAGTGCAGGAATCCGGGAAAAATTGCAGGGGCCGGACATATAAATTCATTATATTGTGTACCCACCAGTTGCTTTTGTAAAAGTTTGTCAATAAATATGCGGAGGGAGCCGCCCCCGTAACAGCCTCTTGTGACCACGCTGATGGTAGATTATGGGACAACTAACAGTAGATATTTTAATATATACCAACCATTTCAAGCCGGAACATAGGACCCGGACGAACATTCAAAACGGCACAGCACGCGGGGGGGACGGGGGACCGGTCCTTCCCCAGGTATCGCAGTGGTGGGATCTCATCAGTGGGGTCCTTACCACTTTTTGAGATACAGGATATTATAGATATTATATATGTTTAGGTTCTTTTCCATTATCCCCCAACTCGAATTTGGTCAATTTTGAAGATACAGAGCTGATTTTGGTGTCAATCGATTCAGCTCGAAGAGGCGGTTCAGAAAATGCCTATTTTGCCCATATCCTAGAAAATTTTTTTCCGATTTTTGAAGTCCCAATGGCCTCCCTTGCGAACCCAAAAATTTTTCTCCGGAATATGGTCCGCACATGGCTTATGCGAAAATGTAGCGAAAATACAATGCAAGCCATGCCGTTCTCGATATACTAAGCCTAAGCATTAGTCTTAGCCTAAGCTAAGGTCTTTATATCAGACATTCAGCTGTCAGGCTTATATATGATATACCAGCGCGAAACCCGTGTTCATATCTAATGAAATGATAAATGTTAGAGTGCATATATAGATAGGAAATCAGGATAGAAAAAATCGTGCGATCAGCTGTCAGGCTTATATATGATATACCAGCGCGAAACCCGTGTTCATATCTAATGAAATGGTAAATGTTAGAGTGCATATATAGATAGGAAATCAGGATAGAAAAAATCGTGCGTATCAGCTGTCAGGCTTATATATGATATACCAGCGCGAAACCCGTGTTCATATCTAATGAAATGATAAATGTTAGAGTGCATATATAGATAGGAAATCAGGATAGAAAAAATCATGCGTATCAGCTGTCAGGCTTATATATGATATACCAGCGCGAAACCCGTGTTCATATCTAATGAAATGATAAATGTTAGAGTGCATATATAGATAGGAAATCAGGATAGAAAAAATCGTGCGATCAGCTGTCAGGCTTATATATGATATACCAGCGCGAAACCCGTGTTCATATCTAATGAAATGATAAATGTTAGAGTGCATATATAGATAGGAAATCAGGATAGAAAAAATCGTGCGTATCAGCTGTCAGGCTTATATATGATATACCAGCGCGAAACCCGTGTTCATATCTAATGAAATGATAAATGTTAGAGTGCATATATAGATAGGAAATCAGGATAGAAAAAATCGTGCGTATCAGCTGTCAGGCTTATATATGATATACCAGCGCGAAACCCGTGTTCATATCTAATGAAATGACAAATGTTAGAGTGCATATATAGATAGGAAATCAGGATAGAAAAAATCGTGCGTATCAGCTGTCAGGCTTATATATGATATACCAGCGCGAAACCCGTGTTCATATCTAATGAAATGATAAATGTTAGAGTGCATATATAGATAGGAAATCAGGATAGAAAAAATCGTGCGTATCAGCTGTCAGGCTTATATATGATATACCAGCGCGAAACCCGTGTTCATATCTAATGAAATGATAAATGTTAGAGTGCATATATAGATAGGAAATCAGGATAGAAAAAATCGTGCGATCAGCTGTCAGGCTTATATATGATATACCAGCGCGAAACCCGTGTTCATATCTAATGAAATGATAAATGTTAGAGTGCATATATAGATAGGAAATCAGGATAGAAAAAATCATGCGTATCAGCTGTCAGGCTTATATATGATATACCAGCGCGAAACCCGTGTTCATATCTAATGAAATGATAAATGTTAGAGTGCATATATAGATAGGAAATCAGGATAGAAAAAATCATTCGTATCAGCTGTCAGGCTTATATATGATATACCAGCGCGAAACCCGTGTTCATATCTAATGAAATGATAAATGTTAGAGTGCATATATAGATAGGAAATCAGGATAGAAAAAATCGTGCGATCAGTTGTCAGGCTTATATATGATATACCAGCGCGAAACCCGTGTTCATATCTAATGAAATGACAAATGTTAGAGCGCATATATAGATAGGAAATCAGGATAGAAAAAATCGTGCGATCAGCTGTCAGGCTTATATATGATATACCAGCGCGAAACCCGTGTTCATATCTAATGAAATGGTAAATGTTAGAGTGCATATATAGATAGGAAATCAGGATAGAAAAAATCGTGCGATCAGCTGTCAGGCTTATATATGATATACCAGCGCGAAACCCGTGTTCATATCTAATGAAATGGTAAATGTTAGAGTGCATATATAGATAGGAAATCAGGATAGAAAAAATCGTGCGTATCAGCTGTCAGGCTTATATATGATATACCAGCGCGAAACCCGTGTTCATATCTAATGAAATGAGAAATGTTAGAGTGCATATATAGATAGGAAATCAGGATAGAAAAAATAGTGCGTATCAGCTGTCAGGCTTATATATGATATACCAGCGCGAAACCCGTGTTCATATCTAATGAAATGATAAATGTTAGAGTGCATATATAGATAGGAAATCAGGATAGAAAAAATCATGCGTATCAGCTGTCAGGCTTATATATGATATACCAGCGCGAAACCCGTGTTCATATCTAATGAAATGATAAATGTTAGAGTGCATATATAGATAGGAAATCAGGATAGAAAAAATCATGCGTATCAGCTGTCAGGCCTATATATGATATACCAGCGCGAAACCCATGTTCATATCTAATGAAATGATAAATGTTAGAGTGCATATATAGATAGGAAATCAGGATAGAAAAAATCGTGCGTATCAGCTGTCAGGCTTATATATGATATACCAGCGCGAAACCCGTGTTCATATCTAATGAAATGATAAATGTTAGAGTGCATATATAGATAGGAAATCAGGATAGAAAAAATCGTGCGTATCAGCTGTCAGGCTTATATATGATATACCAGCGCGAAACCCGTGTTCATATCTAATGAAATGATAAATGTTAGAGTGCATATATAGATAGGAAATCAGGATAGAAAAAATCGTGGGTATCAGCTGTCAGGCTTATATATGATATACCAGCGCGAAACCCGTGTTCATATCTAATGAAATGATAAATGTTAGAGTGCATATATAGATAGGAAATCAGGATAGAAAAAATCGTGCGATCAGCTGTCAGGCTTATATATGATATACCAGCGCGAAACCCGTGTTCATATCTAATGAAATGATAAATGTTAGAGTGCATATATAGATAGGAAATCAGGATAGAAAAAATCGTGCGTATCAGCTGTCAGGCTTATATATGATATACCAGCGCGAAACCCGTGTTCATATCTAATGAAATGATAAATGTTAGAGTGCATATATAGATAGGAAATCAGGATAGAAAAAATCGTGCGATCAGCTGTCAGGCTTATATATGATATACCAGCGCGAAACCCGTGTTCATATCTAATGAAATGGTAAATGTTAGAGTGCATATATAGATAGGAAATCAGGATAGAAAAAATCGTGCGTATCAGCTGTCAGGCTTATATATGATATACCAGCGCGAAACCCGTGTTCATATCTAATGAAATGGTAAATGTTAGAGTGCATATATAGATAGGAAATCAGGATAGAAAAAATCGTGCGTATCAGCTGTCAGGCTTATATATGATATACCAGCGCGAAACCCGTGTTCATATCTAATGAAATGATAAATGTTAGAGTGCATATATAGATAGGAAATCAGGATAGAAAAAATCGTGCGTATCAGCTGTCAGGCTTATATATGATATACCAGCGCGAAACCCGTGTTCATATCTAATGAAATGATAAATGTTAGAGTGCATATATAGATAGGAAATCAGGATAGAAAAAATCGTGCGTATCAGCTGTCAGGCTTATATATGATATACCAGCGCGAAACCCGTGTTCATATCTAATGAAATGATAAATGTTAGAGTGCATATATAGATAGGAAATCAGGATAGAAAAAATCGTGCGTATCAGCTGTCAGGCTTATATATGATATACCAGCGCGAAACCCGTGTTCATATCTAATGAAATGGTAAATGTTAGAGTGCATATATAGATAGGAAATCAGGATAGAAAAAATCGTGCGTATCAGCTGTCAGGCTTATATATGATATACCAGCGCGAAACCCGTGTTCATATCTAATGAAATGACAAATGTTAGAGCGCATATATAGATAGGAAATCAGGATAGAAAAAATCGTGCGATCAGCTGTCAGGCTTATATATGACATACCAGCGCGAAACCTGTGTTCATATCTAATGAAATGGTAAATGTTAGAGCGCATATATAGATAGGAAATCAGGATAGAAAAAATCGTGCGATCAGTTGTCAGGCTTATATATGATATACCAGCGCGAAACCCGTGTTCATATCTAATGAAATGGTAAATGTTAGAGTGCATATATAGATAGGAAATCAGGATAGAAAAAATCGTGGGTATCAGCTGTCAGGCTTATATATGATATACCAGCGCGAAACCCGTGTTCATATCTAATGAAATGATAAATGTTAGAGTGCATATATAGATAGGAAATCAGGATAGAAAAAATCATGCGTATCAGCTGTCAGGCTTATATATGATATACCAGCGCGAAACCCGTGTTCATATCTAATGAAATGATAAATGTTAGAGTGCATATATAGATAGGAAATCAGGATAGAAAAAATCATGCGTATCAGCTGTCAGGCTTATATATGATATACCAGCGCGAAACCCGTGTTCATATCTAATGAAATGATAAATGTTAGAGTGCATATATAGATAGGAAATCAGGATAGAAAAAATCATGCGTATCAGCTGTCAGGCTTATATATGATATACCAGCGCGAAACCCGTGTTCATATCTAATGAAATGATAAATGTTAGAGTGCATATATAGATAGGAAATCAGGATAGAAAAAATCATGCGTATCAGCTGTCAGGCTTATATATGATATACCAGCGCGAAACCCATGTTCATATCTAATGAAATGATAAATGTTAGAGTGCATATATAGATAGGAAATCAGGATAGAAAAAATCGTGCGATCAGTTGTCAGGCTTATATATGATATACCAGCGCGAAACCCGTGTTCATATCTAATGAAATGATAAATGTTAGAGTGCATATATAGATAGGAAATCAGGATAGAAAAAATCGTGCGTATCAGCTGTCAGGCTTATATATGATATACCAG
>JASANE010005924.1:0-119171 GCA_030248225.1 Trileptium ribeirensis | reverse complement strand
AGAGATGGATATTCCACTATAGGTACTATAAATACTAGGCGACAGGTTGGTCATGGGGATGGATTTTCAATCCCCATCCCCACACCATCCCCATGAATTTTGCATGGGGATCCCATTCCCGTGGAAATCCCAGAGTTGTCCTCATAGAATTCCCGACGGCGATATGTGAAGCGACCTTCAGCAATCGTTCATCGGACTGCTAAATCCGGAAAGTCTGATATTTGACTTTTATTAAAATAGGACTGTGCTAACTAAATAGAATGTTTCTATTGTAATTTAAGTTGCTTGCGAAATATACTTTAGCTAGTCAGGTTTTAAGCATTTTTGAACTCGACGCCGTAACGAATATGTATTAACTTGTTTACGGTAACATTTTCCAGTGTTTTATCACGGAAACTGCAAAGATGCGATACAGTACGTCGGGTCTACTTTAGTTTTTGTATAATGCAGCTACGGTTATGTGTTATCGTTTCGATGACTGTGGATACGTTTGAAATCGAGTCTTATTTATTGCTGATACAATTTGAAAGTTACATTGAGAGCCAAATATGGCCTTCTTAACTACTAAAGCAGTTCAAGATAAAAGAATCTTAGTCTTTCATTATACAATATTGTGTAGTATCGGTGGACACGCTCTGTCGTATCGGTATCACCGCTATACACCAGTTACCAAACGAGAGATGGATATTCCACTATAAATACTATAAGCACGAGGTAGCAGGTTGGTCATGGGGATGGATTTTCAATCTCCATCCCCACACCATCCCCATGAATTTTGCATGGGGATCCCATTCCCGTGGAAATCCCAGAGTTGTCCTCATAGAATCCCCACGGCGATATGTGAAGCGACCTTCAGCAATCGTTCATCGGACTGCTAAATCCGGAAAGTCTGATATTTGACTTTTATTAAAATAGGACTGTGCTAACTAAATAGAATGTTTCTATTGTAATTTAAGTTGCTTGCGAAATATACTTTAGCTAGTCAGGTTTTAAGCATTTTTGAACTCGACGCCGTAACGAATATGTTTTAACTTGTTTACGGTAACATTTTCCAGTGTTTTATCACGGAAACTGCAAAGATGCGATACAGTACGTCGGGTCTACTTTAGTTTTTGTATAATGCAGCTACGGTTATGTGTTATCGTTTCGATCACTGTGGATACGTTTGAAATCGAGTCTTATTTATTGCTGATACAATTTGAAAGTTACATTGAGAGCCAAATATGGCCTTCTTAACTACTAAAGCAGTTCAAGATAAAAGAATCTTAGTCTTTCATTATACAATATTGTGTAGTATCGGTGGACACGCTCTGTCGTATCGGTATCACCGCTATACACCAGTTACCAAACGACAGATGGATATTCCACTATAGGTACTATAAGCACGAGGTAGCAGGTTGGTCATGGGGATGGATTTTCAATCCCCATCCCCACACCATCCCCATGAATTTTGCATGGGGATCCCATTCCCGTGGAAATCCCTGAGTTGTCCTCATAGAATCCCCACGGCGATATGTGAAGCGACCTTCAGCAATCGTTCATCAGACTGCTAAATCCGGAAAGTCTGATATTTGACTTTTATTAAAATAGGACTGTGCTAACTAAATAGAATGTTTCTATTGTAATTTAAGTTGCTTGCGAAATATACTTTAGCTAGTCAGGTTTTAAGCATTTTTGAACTCGACGCCGTAACGAATATGTATTAACTTGTTTACGGTAACATTTTCCAGTGTTTTATCACGGAAACTGCAAAGATGCGATACAGTACGTCGGGTCTACTTTAGTTTTTGTATAATGCA
Organism: Trileptium ribeirensis; assembly: GCA_030248225.1. Classification (NCBI taxonomy): domain Eukaryota; kingdom Metazoa; phylum Nematoda; class Enoplea; order Enoplida; family Thoracostomopsidae; genus Trileptium; species Trileptium ribeirensis. The sequence continues at coordinate 117,372 of JASANE010005924.1, read as the reverse complement.
GCTACGGTTATGTGTTATCGTTTCGATCACTGTGGATACGTTTGAAATCGAGTCTTATTTATTGCTGATACAGTTTGAAAGTTACATTGAGAGCCAAATATGGCCTTCTTAACTACTAAAGCAGTTCAAGATAAAAGAATCTTAGTCTTTCATTATACAATATTGTGTAGTATCGGTGGACACGCTCTGTCGTATAGGTATCACCGCTATACACCAGTTACCAAACGAGAGATGGATATTCCACTATAGGTACTATAAGCACGAGGTAGCAGGTTGGTCATGGGGATGGATTTTCAATCCCCATCCCCACACCATCCCCATGAATTTTGCATGGGGATCCCATTCCCGTGGAAATCCCAGAGTTGTCCTCATAGAATCCCCACGGCGATATATGAAGCGACCTTCAGCAATCGCTCATCGGACTGCTAAATCCGGAAAGTCTGATATTTGACTTTTATTAAAATAGGACTGTGCTAACTAAATAGAATGTTTCTATTGTAATTTAAGTTGCTTGCGAAATATACTTTAGCTAGTCAGGTTTTAAGCATTTTTGAACTCGACGCCGTAACGAATATGTATTAACTTGTTTACGGTAACATTTTCCAGTGTTTTATCACGGAAACTGCAAAGATGCGATACAGTACGTCGGGTCTACTTTAGTTTTTGTATAATGCAGCTACGGTTATGTGTTATCGTTTCGATGACTGTGGATACGTTTGAAATCGAGTCTTATTTATTGCTGATACAATTTGAAAGTTACATTGAGAGCCAAATATGGCCTTCTTAACTACTAAAGCAGTTCAAGATAAAAGAATCTTAGTCTTTCATTATACAATATTGTGTAGTATCGGTGGACACGCTCTGTCGTATCGGTATCACCGCTATACACCAGTTACCAAACGAGAGATGGATATTCCACTATAGGTACTATAAGCACGAGGTAGCAGGTTGGTCATGGGGATGGATTTTCAATCTCCATCCCCACACCATCCCCATGAATTTTGCATGGGGATCCCATTCCCGTGGAAATCCCAGAGCTGTCCTAATAGAATCCCCACGGCGATATTTGAAGCGACTTTCAGCAATCGTTCATCGGACTACTAAATCCGGAAAGTCTGATATTTGACTTTTATTAAAACAGGACTGTGCTAACGGTCCATGATGTACAAGCCGGATCATGCAAATAGGTCCCCAAGGTGATCATGTAAAGAATTCTCTCTTAGTTACAGGGGGAATTCTTTACATGATCCGGCAAGCAATCCCTATCCCACGATGGGTAAAATTAGTTATTGAAAAAATTTACATGTATACTTGAATTAATAGCTTGCATCCAAAACAGCTTGTATTGGTTTATAGTGAAGTAATATAAGCTGGATCCACGTTTTTATTGTTTCAAATGTTCGCGCGTTAAAAATCTGTGCTACGGTCCACGGTGGGTAAGCCCACTGAAGCCTTGTCGCCGCAGAGGCCAGTAGCTGAGCACTCATTATTCGTGCTTGAGATCTTTGCATTACAGCTGCATGACAAGACTCCTGTTTTTGTTCCTAACTGGTGTCACGTGCGGTTTTATCTGTGATTATCTCTTTCTAGGTGCCAGTGGTGCTTTTCTATACGTTATTTTATAGCAGTCGTTTCAGCGCTGCACGTGGTACCCCGGTGCCCTGCAGGGAAGGATATATACTAACTCCGGCTGACAAACAAGAGTCATGGTTACTGTTGAGGGACGCTGGTATATCATAAGTCGTACAGATTATGAGTCCATAAACTGCCAGTCAAATGTCTCGGTGACAAAACGTCCCCAGGCGACTGAAAACCTGTTCAGCGAAGTTTGTGAGTGGCAAACCACGATAAAAAGTTTCCGGTCATGGGTCAAATGGCAACAAAGTCAATTGCAGTAGACTGGTAGATGCTGGCGCGAGCGCTTGGTTAATAAGTTAATGACTATCGTCTAAGCGTTTGCACGCGGACAAACCCATAAAGATCAACAGGTGATACGGTATGTAGCGATTACTATGGGGCAGTCATCAGGCTTGCCGGATCTTTAGAATTTCTGTGTATCTCCTGGGAAAACCCTTTTGACACATAGAGTGCTGATCATGCTGACACGACACCGCGGGCCTAAGTTACTGTGCAAGGTGAGAGAAAGGTGACAGACCTGTAGCGATGGGTGAAGTGCGTCGGTAGCAGGCATGAGGAGCTGGAAACTACTAGTATGAACCCTACAGGCAGGTGGATAGTATCAGGTGGTCGCAGAATGCACGAAGGATTGACAGAAGACTGATGCAGCTGTGTGAGCGACCGGGCAGCCATATTCAAAGGTAGCACTGTCCGTTTTAATATGCCAAGGCTCATAGACAAGGTGAGTTAAAGAAAGCTCATTTCACAATTGGCTCTACCGAAGTGTTAAAACCCAAATCAAGATGTCACTCGCTACATAGAATGTTCGCACCTTGCTAGGCAATGATAAAAAGACTGAAAACTCTCAACTTTGATATGTGAAGACTTGAAGATGCATAGTGTCGCCATAGCCGCGCTATAGGAGATCAGAACGGCAGGCCAAGACCAAATCTGTGAGGCTACACATACCATATTCTGGCACGGAAAACCAGGGACGATAAGAGAAGCGGAAGTAGCGTTTGCAAACAGAAATAAACTCACGTCGATACTGACAACAATTTTTAAAAGTGTTTAAAAGGGCCTGATGAGTGTATGCATCCCAGTAAAGGACAATAAATTTTGTGCACTCATATGTGTCTATGCCTCCGCTATCAGCTACACGCACAAGTAGAAAGGGGTTTTTACAAGGAATTCGGACGCGTTGTCGATTACGTCCCAATGATCTGACCGGCTTTCGTAATTGGAATATTTGAACGCTTCAGTCGGCAGCGACTGCAGCACGTACGACGGTGTCATCGGTGAACTTGGAAAAGGAAATGCTAATTTAAAAGGTACCATGCTTTTGCACTTCTGTACTCAGCACGAATTTTGCATAACGAATAGTTTCTTCAGCTAGCATTGCTTCACTTTTACTCGTGGATACAGTCACAATCCAAGCATTTCCATTTGCTTTGATAATGTTATCACGAGAAAGAATCCCTTAAAAATTACAGTAACAAGGGCGATCCAAGGCGCGGAATGCTCAATAGACCACTACTAACAAGAACAGAAATCGATTTCCAACTCAGCTGACCCTGGAGGAAAATTGTGTCGGCTCAATCCTAACGGCTTTACCTTAAAAAGCTCACCGATACTCAAGTGCCTGATCTCCTCAGACACTCGCTTTGGGAGAAGTTTGCCGTAGATGCTTTAGCCCACCAAGTTGAATCAGCTTGGGCAAACAGCCGAGACACTATAATCGACACCTCAACAGAAGTATTCAATCACCTGACACGGAAAAGATCCGGTTGGTTCAACGAAAACAGTGGAGACATGAGGACATTACAGACGCCAAAAGCAAAACTCATTCTCGATAGCTCACCAATAACTCCGCTCGGAATAAGGACAACCCTGCGAAAGCAAAATCCTCTCTGCAGCGCGAAACGATGCGTATCGAAAATGTGCGGTGGGAAGAAAATGCTGCACAGCTGCAACATTCGCCGACACCGTTAACTGTAGAGAAGTATTCTCTGCCCTCAAATTGGTCTACGGACCTCGAACGAATTCCGTCGTTCAAGTGGAAACAGCCGACGGCAGTCGTCTTTTGATAGAGCTTCCAGATATCACAAAATAATAGAAAGAACAGTTCAAAAAGCTTCTGAACCAACGGGCAGCAGCAGATCTTGATGTCGTGGCAAACCTGGGATCTCATCCAATCAGAGCGAAAGCTTGACTATGCAATCGCCCTTCGTGAAGTTGATACATGTGCTGAAAGAAACACTATCCGGAAAGTAGCCAGGGCAAGATAATATACATGCAAAATTGGTGAAAGCCAGTAGACCTCCGCTAATGGACCGATTGTTTGAGCGCTTAAACCTCTGTTGGAACTGAGAACAACTGTCCCAACACTTTAATGACGCTCGTATTGTTACAATTTACAAAAAAAAGGAGAAAGGAGTGGCTGCGGCAATCGTCGGGGGATCTTCCTCCTCTCCATTGCTGGCAAAGCCTTCGCTAAGTGGTACTTAACGGGCTATAAATAGGCTCCTAGAAGGTTCTACCCGACAGATGCAGCAGCTAGTTTCTGTCTACGCATCAACACTGTCAAAACGGACGGAACTTTGATATCAAATGCCCCCGCATCAAATGCAGGGAAACCACGGTGCTATCCTTCAACGGCCAAAACCTGACAAACGCTCAACCCTATATCTATCCGGGTAGCTATATTTCCAAGTGCAACTTAGTAGAGGCAGAGATTAACAGAAGAATTCAAGCGGCCTGTAAAGCATTCGACACTTTCAAAGAGCAGCTATGGTCCAGACATGACATAAAACAGCAAACCAAAATCAAAGTGTTGTACAACGCTGCAGCATTGCTATGTTTACTGGGAATTGAGACGCTCGTTTTCTACCGGAAGTGCGTCAGGTAGCTTGGACGCATTCAGCTCCGCCATTTTCCGCATATAAAAACCATCACATGGCGAGACAACATACGGGATGTCGGTATACTCCACCGTGCAAACTGGCAAGAGTGGAAGCATACATTACCACAGCTCAGCTCATGTGGGCTGATTACATTTCCCGAAAACCAGAAGAACGACTACACAAAAAAGTGTTGTTCAGGGAGCTTGTACAGAGAGCAGAAAGCGAAAATATAGTGGACAGAGACTGATGTTCAAGGACACATTAAGGAGGAACATATTCGGTGCCAATATAAACCTAAGCACATAAGAACAGCCGGCGTCTGCCAGAGTAGGGTGGCGAAAAAGATAGTAGAAACAAGGAGACAATCTGCGCCAATCACGGGCGAATTCAGTTGTAACAGTTACGGTTGCCAGTTTTGTTCTAAAGCAGGACCGGTACGACACAGACGCGCATGCAGACATTGTTTTTCATTATCCCTTCAAAATCAACTTCGGCTACGAAAGATTAACGGCATGCCTTTTAACTATGGGAGTGGCGCAATGGCTTCAAATTGCTGTCTCTCTTCTTATCTCTAACAACGTGCTGGGTCTATTGCATTAGTTTCATCGAGACATAATAGTACTTATCAATGTGTGTATGCTCAAAAGCATTACGAAAAACAATTGTATAATCATATCACAGATTTACGCACCATTGTAAGCGTTTGATTATTAATGCTTTGGGATTTTTCATAGCATTATATTGCGTCATCTTGGGACATGCTGCATTGCAAACATTATCACGTCCACAGCAAACGGTGACGTCATCATAACTTGGTCTTGCACAGTCATACACTCATTGAATATCTGATGGTTTTCAACAAATTGTCACATTCAATATTAATTAGCGTAGTTTATGTCCAAGATGCGTACCAGATCGTTGATACATTCTTCATTTTATACTACAGTTTATTATGTGGTTATATTTCGAGCAGCTATATTTTATATACCCTAACCAGTATCGTTGCCATAATTATTAAAACAACTGTGCAAGCACAAAGCTTTCATTTAGATTAAAATTGATGAAAAACTGAATACTAACTACCAGGCAAAGTGATATAACTGCATAAGGTTTGCTTTTATGACATTTTCGTATCGTTGTGGACAAATAATTTTTTCTATCAGGCTCTTTTGGGATACACAAGGATATTTTGACTGATAAGTAAGGTCCTTCATTATTCGACATCAAAGATTTTTAGATTAATAATTTTGAAACTTAAGTCTTTTACATTACAAAATCATTTTACAGAAAAAAGGCTGAATTTCATCCTGTTTTTTGCTAATCTAAAATTGGCAAAATCAAATTCAAGTGCTAGCAATTAAACCCTGTGTTCGAACAGAATTTCGGCGTTTTCAATTCGCAGACATTTGGTTCCCTAATTTGAAATCATTTAAATTTGGATTAGTCAGTGTTCGCGATCAAATTAGTGCAAAACTGACGTCAAAATCAAATCGATACGATAGTGAAGTTCTAGTGTTCGTGATCAAGCATGTTTAATTCAAATTCGACAAGTTTTCGTTCTCAAAAATTTGGGTAATTGTACTTGGATTTTCGCGAACAAAAGAGGACTAGATTTCAATCGCGAGCTCTGTGTTCGCGAACAGTTTTACGCCGAATTTCAATTGACCAAAAGCGTTGCGTTATATATTTTATGCAAAATTACCAAACAGGATTGTTGGTGGAGTAACTTTAAGTTTACTTGTGCATTATTGGTTCTTTACAAACTATGTACAACTATTTAGAGAATGAGGTGAGTTACAAAATGTACCAATGTCTCCAATATAATTATAAGATATCCAATCTAAGACGGTTGGGAAGATATATCCGTTAATGTTTTTGGTCTCATGGCCTTTTGAAAACAATATTTTGAACCATGCCTGCAGCGTAAATAATGAAAACAGCAGCACGCTATATCCAGCTATATATAGGGTGTATGACTATACAAAATGATACCAATAACGCCTATAAGACTCGAACGGTTGTGAAGATAATAAAAACACCTAGCAACTACATTTTTTGTTTACAGTGTCGTACACACCCTCAGCTACCAATTTCGCGCGAATTAACAGTAACGGACACCGTCCGTAGCTAAACCGAGATATTAGGCTGTTATGCTATGCATTTTTAAAATCTCGATATTTGCATTTATACCATACACTGGTTGGCAAGATTATGCCGCACCCTGTAAATAATTACAAACAAGACACGATGTGCTTAACGCCGTCGAAAAGTGGCAATACCTCTATATAGCTACCCTCGACAAAATCTACTAAAAACATGGTGTATCTAAGACAGCCTGCTATTGACAGTGTGCCTGATACTGCGTAAGTACATAGGTTCTAAACATTGGGGACCTTGAACGCCGCATTAACATCGGTTAACATATGAAGCCGTAGTAGTAAACTTTAATACGCAAGGAATTTCGATAGGATGGACCGATATTAGGCTTTGGACGATCTCAGAAAAGCCGTTGGATGATACCATTATTGGAATCAATATAGTGGAATTTTGAAACGTCGAACGATATGCCTTTGGAAATATTACAGGGTATTTGGCTAGATTTTTCGCTGGAAGCGTTGGGTGTTTTGCAATGCTTTGTAAACTGATGTCATGAAATGCAGCATAAAAATGACTGCATGCACTTTTGAACCATGCTATGATTAATTATGTAGCACCGTTTAGTGAAGCCACACGTACAAACTCTATTGCGATTAATAAATCTCGACCGTAATCAGTATTTCGTAGAACGGGGAATGAGCAGATGCATAAAGAGGCAGAATAACGTTACCAAAACAGATGAAACAGTGGGAGCACATTCTAAGTTGACCATGGAGGCGGTAATTTTTTTATTTTAGCGCACTACTGTTAGCCAAATTTTTGTGCAGGTCTGTGAAAAGCTGTGAGTATTACAACGTTCTCAGTTGAGCATAATTAACGAACTTTACAGCCCCAGAATAACAATATACACCGTCAATATATTAAATATCAGCGCTACTGCCATTTTGAGAACATATTAAAGGCTTGTCACCCTTTATTTCTTCCTCCAATGACCAAGAATACGACAAATTTTAAATTTATAAATATCATTTTACAAATATGATTGTAAAACAGTTTATATAGTTAAAGTCATGCATCAAATGTTTTAAAGCACATTTAGCTAAATTAGCTGTATTACAAGTCAGTTGTAGTATAGTCAGGCGTGCGTCAAGTGACTTTTACGCACGGTTGCGTTGTTTAACTCGTTCAAACCCGTGCTAATTAACTCGTCTGAACTTGTCACAACGGTGCATACAAATCAATTAACGGACGATGGTTGTGCTACAACTGTTACTTTGATGCAGCTTTGTTCGCGTTGTACTATAGCGCTTACGTTATTTGGCACATTAATATTATTGGTTTTATCATATGAAGAATTTTACAAAAAAATACACCCATTGGAGCCTTCTACGTGTAACAAAATTGAAAGTATTGAAAATTCTATATTTTTATTCCAAAACAGAGCTGTTACCGCCTAGAGCATAGCACAACGTTTATGACACTCATGATGTGTTTAACGCAATGAAACTAACATGTTGATCGAATTTAATAATTTCATAAACTCATTTTTATACCCATAGATAAATAATGAAACATACTTTATCAAAAATTTTCAAAATTTCACTTTTTGTGGCATTTCTTATATTTCGGCTAAACCTGGTCGCCGGTAGCAGAAGACTTTTTGCTTTTTATTCGGTATTTGGTATCTAGTATATGCTTTTAAGGTCCTCGTGTTCTGTTTCCAGCACTGTTATAAGGTTGACGATGCCTCATCGAAAAAAATTTATAACTAACAATTAGTGCATAAAAAAACTTTTGGAAACTGATTTTTGTTTCTTTCATAATACAAAATAACTACTCTATTAAATAGAGCCTATTTGCAATTTTATTTTGTTAAGTTTCGAATGAACTGTGGTTATGTTTGATATTGCATGTTTGGACCAAATCTGATTAAAATATTATTGACATTAAATTGGAGTTTTGGTTCGGTTCCTGCCGTGTTCCGGAAGAGAACACGGTTTTTCGTAGAACGAAACAGGTATTTTAGTGCTGAAAATTGTAACTTACGCTCAGGGTTTAGTTTGACTAAGAGCTTAGTATTCTTTATTGGGCTTAGTTGCCATGCCATGCGCTAAAGCTGTGACTTCTTGAACATTATTTTGCTGAATTAACAGCATCACTAGATATCGTAAAGCTGTTGATTTCTGATCATTCAATGTAGCCGGTTGATGGTTTGATAAAACAGTCTTTTACAGAATACAGCACATTAATAAAAATACAGACGTAATAATATTGTTACTAATAGTTTTACCAATAAACCAATTTAACCAATAAAGTATTTTGAGGAATAAACCAATGTCCTGCAATTAAATTTAGAGAGAATTCATATTCACATCAAGAATTGGTATTATCAGCTACGTTTAAGCATAGTAATAAGAACTATGATACTCTAATGCCGCGACATAAATTTTTAACAAACTAAAAAATCTTTACAGTAATATTTATAATTTTTTTGGCGGTTGAACACACTGGAACTGTTATAAACTGTGGTCTAAATCGAATGTATCGACAGTGCGTCGGCTTATGGGAAGCGGGGGTAAACGGTCAGCAATGAGGGTGGAGATCGTCGGGGGAGTTCTTCAGGGAGTAGTCCTCGTCCACCGCCATTTTGGCCAATTTTACCTTATCTATTGTCGATTTTATCCCGACTTTTGGAAAATCTCGCTGCAATTTTCCGCGCCCTTTCGGCACATGGAATATTAGGAGTAGGGGTGTGGGGGAGTTGGGGTGGTAAATATGACTTCAGGAGGACCGACGCTAAGGGGTTAACCCCTGTTCTCTCGCCAACTTCTTTGGCATAAATAGTCACGACTTTGAGGTATAACGACTTTGTTGGATGTATATAGGAAGTTCTTGTAGCTATCTGTATTTATGTGATCGCGACGTTGGTGGACAATGTCATTTAAGTTCTTGCCACTAAATTTTATTAGTGAATCCTGTAGTTTAGGTATTCTAGTGCTGCATTTTTTATATTTTGAGTAGTATTAGTCACAGCAAATATACATGAGCTCATGACGTATAGACACATAATCCGATAAACATAGCACTAACCAAACGGTAATTAAAAACACCTAAACATGGCATTTTTCTCTTTAATTCGAAATATATAATTAGCAAATTTGCAGGTAATGGTCAAATGTATGCTCAAGAATGCTGGGGAAAAAATATAGAAGCTTAAATAAAATAGATGATGGGCTTTACATTGAAAACATAACTTAAGTTAACACTCTCGGAAAGCAATAGCTTATTGAACCACCTGTGATTTTACCCATATTCTGTATTCTATTATATAAATAATAAGAATTGCATCGTTGTTTTATATACTAGTTACTTGTCTTATCGCCAAGGTGATGAATTCTGAGTGTTGAATATGTAATTTACTATATACTAGTCTTCAATTTACAAATTGGGCGGAATATCAGCCATGTCGCTCCATTAGTGGAAGAACTATGTTCACATACTTCGAATTTTGGGACTCACAATGTATAATTTTATAGAGGAGAAATTGTTCAACAAAATGAAACAATAAAATCAATATAGGTCGAGCGGTTTTGGGAATATTGCTGTTGAAAATTGGGTTAGAATAATCATTTCGACGACACTACAAATTAACTGAAAACCTATAAATGGAGTGAAAAAATCTCTTTGCAACGTCAGAACAGCTAGATAGGACTACCAAACATTCCAATCTGTTCACGAATTGTGACCTCACTCGGCTCTTAAAGACTCCTGATAGTAAAAGCTTGTGATTTTCTAATATTAGAGAGCAGATATATTACAAACCATGCATGGGCGAGGTCCTTTGTTTCGGGGGATAAATAGTGCGACTGGTGGGGAGGTCCTCGCCAGGTGGGACTAGGGAGTCGCCGCGGTCAAGATCATAGGGACATAAATTTTTGAAATTTATTAGAACTGAAATTTTCAATTTTTTGGCACTAATTTTACCACATTTGCCCAAGTTTTACCAATTTTCAACTAAGTTTTCTACCGGAAGAGCTTTAGGGGTGTCAGGCTACCTCACAAGGAAGGACCAGTGAAGCCCCGTGAGGGGTCGGAGCATCAGGGGATAATTTCCCCACTACGAGCATGTATGCTACAAACGAAAATTGGATTTAGAGCTTCCAAGAGCGGAGAAGTTATAGGCTCCCGCTCTTGTTGCTGTTGCCTGACTATGACACTGTGATTCGGTTGTTATAATCCCTTTTCTTTCTTTGTGAAATTGCTTTTAAGAACCGATTACAGCTTTGAAAGATGCGCACTAGGCTCGACTCTCACAGACAGATTTTAGCTTCAGTTAATTATACAATAGTGCAGTCTCGAGTACAGCTGGCCCGAGCACGGAACCAAAATTGTCATCACTATTTCGCATGTGTCTCAAAATTTCTTAACCGCTTATAGCAAATAGCACGTCTGTATTGCCTGCACAGAATTTACGAGATTTTATGGTTGGGCTGCTTCCGTAAAGCGACCCTGCGTCGCTGCGGAGCATTGTAGAAAATTCTAAATTAAGTTTAGAGGCTTCACCTGAAGCACTGTAATATCGTAGAAACAAAGTAAATTGAAAAACGAGCTTAGTTAAATTTTACTACTAATTTGGAATTGTGTGCTCTCTGTTTCGATTTATTTTGATGTCTGTGGCAATGTCCAGAAAATTAAAAATATATTTGAGGAAAATTTTTAGCCAAGCTGAAAATGAAAATACAAACAGTAGTGTTTCCTGTATTATATCTCTTACAATATCTCCACTTAGTTGAACATCCTCTGTGGCATGTTGAGTCAACAAGAACCCCTTGCCTTTGTGTTGTTCTAGTATATGTTCGGAAATTTAATTTAATTTGTAATTTGTGTTCAACCAAACTAGTGAAATGAAAGCAAAACACCTTGTAAACTCGAATTATTTTTCTTACCGCTGATGAATTTTTTAGCATTTAGCGTTAACGTTACAATGTTAGAGCGAGATTTTACGAAATTGTCTAGTGAAGCAAGTGAAAGATAGAGTTGCGGGTGTTAACGCTTAAACATATTTTGTTTATTGGTGATTTGTGGTGGAAAACTGAAGCAATAATCAGCTCATTACAGCTACACAGATCTCCAAGGTGGAATGCGCCAAGCCATATTAACTAACCATGAGGCTCAGTACCACTTCCCTCGTCCGCCGAAGGCGGGCAGAACGTTTTGGGAAATTTGGTTCAAATTGAAATTGAGGTAGGCCGCCCCGACTTGGGGCTATAAAATTTCAGCCCAATACGGCCAGGTCCGATTGCAGTCGGGTGTCGGCCCGACCAATATGAAAGATAAAGATAACAAAATAAGCGAGAAATAAACACGGCGAATTTTTTTAATGCGACTGTAAACTTATCCCACGCCCATCAACAATCCTATTTTACTATTTCGGTTAAAAATCTGTTACCGAAGGTTTTTGGTAAACCGTAATCCGGCGCAAAACTGATCGCTAATAACAGCTCTGCGATAGTAATCCGTCAAATTTGTGTTCCCGAAAATTCAACGAAACTTACTGATTTTTCTGCGAATGAAAATCTATCGGATTTGGATTCGCTGGCTTTATTCGCTAATACTGCAAGCTAAACCGAGGGACCGATTAATTTGTGACGTCGCTATTACGTTAAATTTATTCGCGAACAGCGGCAAATACAAATCAAAAGCTGATAGGCATTACATAACAATTTTTACTGCAAATTCAAAATCGTCAAAATCTATTAGAAGACAAGGTGTAATTTTTGGTACTTGTTTCAAATTTCCGCCTTTGTTTCGCAACAGCGATTTGCGAGTCGCTATCAGCTATTACAAAATACGATAGTCGATGGGCGCAAGTTAAATTTACTCCTGCATAAAACGAACCCAAGGTTATTGAACCATTCAATCTCTGACTACAGGTGAGAAAGGGCCCCGTTTTTCAGCTCGATAAGGCTCGTTGGAAATCGGAGTCGGTCCGACTCGGATCTGCAATATTTCGGCCCGACGTGGCGAGTTTGTTATCAGGTATTGGTTCAGCCGGTCCGGCCCGGAACTGTAACTTGTAATTCATCTTCGGACCTCAAAAATTGCAAGTTATATTACGCAAACACAATCAAACAAAGATGTAAAAAGCCTCAAGAGAAAAATCGCAAACACAGGACAAATACATTTCAAATCAAAATAATTAAAATATTAAAATAAAAAAAACAAAATATAGACTACCCATGTCATCAAAGTTAAATAGGCTAGGGCCAAACTACTATAGTATTTGGGAATTACACATGTTTTTCATGAAAATGTACATACCCAAACTCACACATTTCATACGTTTCGTTTTAAAAAATATATTTAAATACAATGCCCATGCTCTGTTGCATGTAAATGTATTGGTTCGCGCTTGTATGAGCTATATTCTGTGCCAAGATGTACTGTAGTCTAATCAGCTGGTACTGTATTTCTCCATGGAAATGAATCTGAAAGTTTATACTAGATCGAGAACCACTAAATCAAAGGGCATGCACAGTAATTGTGACATTCATGTATTGAAAATGCAGTAAATGACGCGGTTGAAATATATTTTTAAAACAATGTCATGATGACGTGTATGACACAATACAGGTACATGTGTAGGCATCGACTAGTTACGTAAAGACAGATGTGACAAACCGGTTATAGGACTTATGATAGAACAAACTGGTCCGACCTAGCTAGGACCTGTATTCAAATATAGCAATCGTCAAGTGACTATATAAGTCGAAACTATGCATCGTTGGGTCTGTTCGTTCGTTTATTTCATCGCCCACCGATGACACATAACAGGACGGATCGTTACGTGGAAGATTTAGAATCAACACTGAATCTTTGATTATATCTTTGAGAACTGATTATTATATTGATTTACAATAGTGAACCAGACGTTTCGATCACGACGGCCTCTGCTGTTTCAAGTTTTGCCGGTCCTCGTTGGAGTCTCGCTGACGATCCTCAAATCTCCAGCGATTCGGTCATCAACCCTTCTCGGTGCATTCACGATCCACGAGGCTTCTCGATTCGAGGTGCCCTGGCCCGTAACGGTAGCCTCGCTCAGATTAAATGGTCGACGGCGGTCCCACAACCGTTTCAAAAGACCACAACTCCATACGCTGGCCCCATACACGGTGAATCCCGGGTGCCTCAATTTCGCGTTACTCGGTGTGTTGGATCAAGGCCTCGATCGAAGACAAGCGACAAGCATAAGGGTCCTACTACTGATCGGCGGTATTGAACCAAACCCCGGACCAATCAATCTGTCTCAGCAAACGAAGCACACGCTGGCCGGAATGCTGCAACTCCTTAAGGCAAGTGACAAATCGTTCGTTTTACCGCCAACCCTAGAGGAGATGATCACGATGCTGATGTCATTCGGGCCTGACGTCCTTTGGCTGGCGCACAGTCAATTCACAATTGCCAGTGCCAAACAACCGCTGGATCGGGTCAAATGGAACGTCCTCAAACGGTCACTTCGGTGGGTCAACTCAACCAGCTACCGCAATTCAATCCCATGACACCGCAGTCGTGGTTTAATCAGGTCGAACAAATCCCCGGATCAATCGACGACGGTATCAAGAAGCGCAATGCACTGATCCACGAATCAGGGGTCGACCTTAATGCGGGATACGGCCAAATCAAACGAAATTTGATCAACTACTACGCCGGCAGGGACAACCGACGACTTCGCAAACTCTTTGCAGAGAAGGACCTCAAAGGCCGTAAACCGTCAAGCGCCCATCGCGAACTCCTCGATATGGCCCCGAACGATCAAGAACTCGTCCGCTTGCGTTTCCTCGAGATCCTCCTACTAGAGCAAATACGCCTCACAATGGTCTCAATGGACAACGTACACCTCGAACAAATGGCACGTATCGCCGACACCATGATGGAGCTGGCTGACTTTCTCCGTCATCATGCTTTCGTTGTCGACTGCGTCAACAACCGCCTGATCCCGGCAGACAACGCAAAGCCTCCTACGACATGCTGCTCAACGACCACGAAGCTTGAATCAACCCCCTCCGACATTCGAATCGAAATTCCAGATGAGGCGGCTAGGATCAAGCAGCTCCTCAGGGGGTTCCCCATGATCTTCCAGTCAATCGAAGCTTTCTCACCGGCGCTCCACGGTATAGATCACTATATCGTCACAACTTGACTGCCATGCTTCAACCGTCCCCGACGCCTGGACGGACACAAGCTTACGATCGCAAAACAGGTTTTCTCCGAGTGGGAACAACAAGGCATTGTCTACCGCGGTGACTCCCCTTACGCGTCTCCTCTACATATAGCTCCGAAAGCGGACCCCAAGACACCGTACCGCCCGACGAGCGACTACCGGAAACTCAACTGGTAAAAACGGTCCGTGATAGCTGCCCGATGCCCAACCTAACGGACCTTTCTGGCGACTTACATATGGCAACGGTTTTCTCGAAGCTTGACCTCGTTTGCGCCTAAACACAGATCCTAGTGGCGGTGTAGGACCAACCGAAGACAGCCGTCACTACACCATTCGGCTTGTTCCTGTTCAGGAGCATATTTTTTGTCTTCCGCAACGCCGCCCAAACTTTTCAACGACTCATGGACTCAATTCTGAGGGAATTGCCATTTGTCAAGGTCTACCTCGACGACATCCTTATTGCAATCCGGTCAACAGACGAGCACCACAGGCACCTTTATACTGTCCCCACACGCCTCAATAACCACGGCCTATGATTACGCCCGGACAAATGCGTTCTGTTCAGCCACAAGGTCAACGTCAACTGCGTCGGAGTCGAGATCGATGCCGAGGGCGTCCGGCGAATACTTTCCAAGGTCAAAGCCATCCTCCATTACCCGCACACGGAGACAACGAAGGCACTCCGCGGTCTCCTCGACATGGCCGGTATGTACCACCGTTTTGTACCAAATTTCTCAAGGAACGTCCGTCAGTCAAACGTCCGGATCTCCGCCGTGCACTAAATCTCGCTTTCCGTCACATAAATAAACCTTCCGTCGTTTCGGTTTAAATGAAGAAGTCAGTGACATTTGTACGGTGTAACCGTCAACTAAGGTGAGCGCTCCGCTTAATAGGCGTCAACTAGTTACGTAAAGAGAGATGGTATACAAACCGGTTATAGGCCTTATGATAGAACAAACTGGTCCGACCTAGCTAGGACTTGTATTCAAATATAGCAATCGTCAAGTGACTATATAAGTCGAAACTATGCATCGTTGGGTCTGTTCGTTCGTTTATTTCTTCGTCCACCGACGACAAACAACACGACGGATCGTTACGTGGAAGATTTAGAATCAAGACTGAATCTTTGATTATATCTTGTAACAACTGATTATTATATTGATTTACACGTGTGTTGAGTAGAAATATTTAAAAGGAAACACATATCCTCTTCTGTGCATTTACTATGTAAGCTGCACACTATCACATTTCGTAGCACTTTTGTTACATGAAGACGTGTATTAGCCCAACGCAATGTCGACGAGACTGGGATATAATGCGCCAATAAAATTAACCCGCCAAATGAAGGTTCTCAACATTACTAAAAAACTGAGCAAACCCTATTTAAAACATAGCATAAGCACTATAGAAAACTAAATATTTATATACTCTGGACCGGAGATGACGTTTTAGTATTCCGCCTATGAGAAACTAGCTGGAACGGTTTCGATTGTGTTTTAGAACTCTTTCATATTTGAAGAGTTCAAATTCGGAATTTACTGGTAATCTCGGAACACTTTGTTAACTGTTTCTCCAGTACCGTTTCATTAATATTTTGACTATAGCAGAGCAAAAAGTTAACTTTTTGGTAATGTATTGGTGGAGTGGCTATTTGCTACACATTTTAGACATATCACATGATATGGTCTACGGACATGATAATTAAGGATGGGAATGTTTTCTTCGGCGACTGGGAGCAAGTCGTGAGGATTTTCTGCGGCGTTCAGTGATTGACCTGTTGATAATATTGAGAATAATTTCTTGTGAGCTTCTGGCAATTTTAATTTAGGATATTCATTCGAAACTTGTATCGTATCGCAATTCTCCCACAAATGTGATAGTGAACTTTGCCGCATGTGACTGTTTCCAATTTCGACTTATTTACCGCTCATCAAATCTATTTTCAGTTATGATAACATTAGTCATGAATTGAATTGAATTCTCACTATGCATTTTGATCCATGTTTATTTATTAAAAACAATTGCTTCTGGGAGTTTTAAAACAAATCATCAGATTCTGCCTTTAAATTTGTGTACAAATACTTGTATGAAGCAAGCAGCAAGTTATTTGTAATAACATAAACCCAAACATATGTATATAAATATAACTATTATCAAACATGTAAAGGATTTCATAGATTTTATCGCTTGATTTATTATTGTGCACAGGTATAATCAATTTCATACTTTTAAGTTATTTGAAATTTGTAATTTGAAACTTGGAGCGAAATTTAAACCCAGAATATTAATGGTTTATACTAATCTAAACCGCAATTTTAGCTCGACCTTTACACAGCACAAGAAAAACATTAATAGCAGTTGCTATTTCTTTATGCTATCTTGCAAGGAACCTGTTCGTATAACCTATATTTCTAGACTATATGATTCGTTGGGACAGCTTTGTTTCCAACTTATTTTCCGGTTTCTATATCTAGTCAACAAATGATTACATCCATAATTAGATTGATTTTAGGTATGAAAAAGTTTATTCAGCCCTCAAAGAGTGGAGTTACAGACAAATATTCATGGTTTAATATGCTGAAACCTAAAAACAGTAAACGAAAATTCATCCAAGTCCGTCAGTCGGCTTCTGAATTAAGTTGTTGGAATAAACCATTTGTAAATGAACTGTATGGACTAAGGTATGTAATTAATTAAACTGTATCTTATGGAGTTACAAAAAAAGATTAGCAGAAAAATTTGAACGTCCTACCATTACGACACTACAGGGATCCTAACATTGGTCACACATATCAACATCGACAGAATTTAATTGCAGGTTTCGAAGCTGTCTTATTTTATTACTATGGACATCGGGCTTAAGTATTTTCACATATTCCGAAATAGCGAATTTCTGTTTTCCCGGGTAATAATAAAACAAAGTGATTTTTTTCCAACATAATCGTAGTTATGTTTATGCTTAAACGACTGAAACATTTGTACAAATCACAATTTATTAAAATATATATTAAGCAAATAAATTGACAGCATTTAAGTTAAACACCCCGATGTTAAAACTTAGGATCGTATGGAAGCGATGGTAAGCAGTATCGTTTCCTGTTAGATGAGATTTATGTTCTTCGCATAAGGATATACAAATTGTTGTGTATCGCCGATGGTTGTCCAGGAGTTGTTGAACCATTTACTATTTCAGTCCGAAATCAATTGCTGTATCGTCCCTAACGAGTTAATCGTTTTGCTGAATTGACTGAAATGTGGTTATATAGGCTACGATATCTATGTCGGGAGTCATATCATATCATTTGTTGCTCCTGCTGTAAAACAATAGAAGACTCAATCCAACCCCGATTTTAGTATTTTCGAGCTATATATTTGTTGTGAGTGTTCGTGGATGCACCGGTTTGGCCCAAATTTTGTACTGTATACGTGTTTTGAGATGGAATCTAACTTACATACTTAATCCTAAAGGAAATTTCCACAAAGCAACAATACATCAATTATTTATGAGTATATGCAAAAATACATTGTCATATTTACCCTTGGTAATTGATTTAGTAAGCTGATTCATAGCGTTTTCACCACATAAAAGGATATTTGTAGGAATAAGTAACCCGTCTTGATTTAGAATATGTGAACAAAACTTACATTTTTCTTAGAAACAAAAACAAAATATCTAATACATTATCACTATCATTTCAGGTGGAAATTGATAAATTCAAAAAACAATAATCATTACAAACATAAGCCTCTCAACCTCTGCCATAGTGTAAATCATGGCAAGCAATATTTATCGGCGATGCATGTACAAATCTCGAACATTCGCGCATTGGTTTGTCAATATGTTTTTGATAAGCTCCATTTATTAACGGCTTCAAAATATTTTGCGCACTTACACTTAGGCTTTAGTTTTATGTATACGTAACATTGTATGGTGATGTGGTTTGCATTTGGACTACCTACAGCTATCCAGTTATCTTCTACATTGTCCTCAATATTCCTGAACGGTCAGTATTGATCAACTACCACCAAGGTTTATGGGTGATCAGATAAATCTCACCTGGTACCATATGAAAAGCTTACGTTTTTTGGCGACACCTTCCGATAAACGTTGCAATAGCACCGTTGGGCGTGTAGCATGGTATTATTTGCTCGCCGTACGGCGACCCCTATGCATAATAGACAGAGCTCTGAAATAGCTCCGTGACAATTACACTAGTCTTGACATCAAGCGGTCTGGGTTCGATTTCCCGAAATATGTAACGTCGGTTTATCATTTGCGACAAAGTGTTTGTAGTATAATTCGTGCACGAAACCGTTAAGCTATTATTGTGAAATGCGATTCTCTCTCATAAAATAGTGCGAAATGGATATTCGAAACATGATCTTGGTATTTTTGGTCCAAACGCGACGTATATATAATAAAATTGATATTCAAATTGTGTATATCGTCACGAAACACTTGCTGAAAATATAGTACCGCAACATATAAAAGTTGAAAATATTTTGTATTTGATGGTTCTTTGTCGGTATCAGTCGTATCTTAACATTTTGCATGTCGATAGGTGTTTGCGTGTTTCTAGTTTGCCGCATTTACATAACAGTTCGGAGTGTTTGAAGTAATTTGCACAAGATATGGTAAGGTATCATTTTAAGATACTTTGTCGGATAGCCAAGCGGACAAGTATCATTTTTCAACCGTTTAATTCCAGTTTTAATATTAGAATAGTGGTTTATTTTATGTAACCTTATGGTGTTTACGTAACATGGCTACAAAAATAAGGAGATTTGCTCGGGGTTTCGTTCGGCAACAGCTAACTATGCTCACTTAGTCTAACGCTTATAAATGTAGGGTATATAACGGACTAAGGCCCATATTTAGTGTATTTCGAACAGAACTGCTTACACTTCGTCGTTCAGGGATCATATTGGCTCAACCAGTACGGGTGTTTTGGCAGTACGGTATGACCTTGACAGTCGTGGCTACTTGCGGTTTTTAAGTGATACTGTGTTGCCTTAGTTTTTTGCTGAAAACAGCGTTGCACCGACTTAGGTATATTTACGTAATGCATCTA
Organism: Trileptium ribeirensis; assembly: GCA_030248225.1. Lineage (NCBI taxonomy): Eukaryota > Metazoa > Nematoda > Enoplea > Enoplida > Thoracostomopsidae > Trileptium > Trileptium ribeirensis. The sequence goes on along the minus strand of JASANE010005924.1, from coordinate 97,462 downwards.
TTAGGCTATTTCCATGCATCACTGTCACACCATGTGATATCAGTCGCCAATGTTTAATCTATGCTGAAATTTAACTGATCGTAATTAACTATCACCACACACACGTTAACGCCTAGCCAATTTATGCAATTATTCAAGGTCTGCTTACATAAAAGTACTTATATACGCGTATCGCTAATCGCATGTCTGAGATATGATGGCGTTCCCCCGCACACAAACACTGTTCTCTTTTAGCAGTATAACGTTAGACCTCTCATAGTTTACTTGAGTCGAACAATCCATGTATGCTTAATAAATAGCCGAACACTATGTCTCATTGTGGATAGCGGAAATTTTACAATATAGCGAATAGGAAAAGGACTGACTAAAAGCCAAGCGCCTTTTAGTTTGTAAATAAATAGTTTGAAAGTTTCATTTCCCCAAAAACTAGTAGTAAACGTTAATAGCTTTACCGCGGCACAATCTTATACTCTAATTAATCACAGTCGCTTGTCAAACGGGACTTAATGACAATTCTTTTGTCGGTTTTATTAAGATACAACGTAACAGCTTGATTTGTGTAAAAGTATCTACGATTGGTGAACGTGGTAGACTTTGACATGGGGTTTGTTTTAGAGTTGTAGTGTATATAATATAATCGATGATTTAGGCTTTCCATATAATTGCTCTAAATTTTATTGCACAAATACCATGATTAGGAAAATGGGTCAGAGAGAATTTTGTAAACTCAAACATTGATTTACAGTTGTTTTGAGTTTAACTCTCCACAAAATGTTTCGTTTTAGCAGAACCATATGTTTTAGATTTAAGTGGCAATTGCTTTATTCCTTAGTATTTTTTTATTTTAAGCAAATATGTATAAGATAAAATGCAATATATCAATTTTGTTAGTGTCTGTGGTATTATAATAGCCGAAATGTTCACATTTTGTGTTGACTTTTAAACGTTGGGATATTTGTAACTGATTAGAAATCAAATCGATATTTTTAGATAAAGTAATTATTTAATTATAGCCCTAATGTCACCAGAAATTTACCACCTGTTCTGCACTAGTGCCGCTACTAATCTTAAATTTTTGGGGCTTTAATATATATAGAAATTTGTGTAAACTAAATTGATATGATTTGCAGCTATTATATATAACAGTATTTTCACTAATGGACCAAATCAAGTACTGCAGAAACGCAAAGAGGTCCAGTGGATTATTTCGCACGTGGATTCCGTGGAGCTTATTAGTTTACTATTGTAATCCTTGGCAGTTGCAGACGGCGATATTCAAATATATGTTATGGAATGAGACACTTCACAGGTTTAACGTTCTAAATTATACTATGCGTTAATTGTTTGAAATCATTAAAATATTAATATTTTCCATGTAAACATATTACATTAAATTATATCAGCATTTGGTAAAATAACTGCTATGATTTCGATAAAACATAAGCTTGAATTCAAATTCTGGGTTTTAAGCCGTCAGTGTCGTTCACCGCGAAACAAATTTCCGAAGGCTTCATCTCTTTTCCCGTCACCCATAGATTGCAGCTACTACAACAAATTCTTCTCTAACCTTCTTTTCAGTCGCGTGGACAGCAGGTGATAAAACACGTTCTTGTAGCTTTTGCACCGGTCACCATTGTTCCCTAGACAGCAGCTATGAAACGAAGTTTCCATTAGGCTTCCTACTTTATTCGTTTTGTCTCAAGTTTCTTGCAGCTTTCACAATCTTTGCCGATGTTTGTAGACAGCAGCTACGAAGTCTATGTAGCTTCCCAAACTAACCCACTGTCTTGTTGACAGCAGGTGATGAAAAGAAGCTTCGTAAACACTTTGTTATCTCCGAAATTCTCTATGCTGTATTTACGAAAATAAGGTTCCAGTAGTTTCTGCGCTTACCTCATTGTACCATAGACTGTAGCCGCTAAAATTAGTTTCCCATTCGCATCCCATTATCCCCAGCCAGTAGCTCCGAAAATAAATTTCTCCATTTTGCATTTTCTGCATTTTCCATTTTTCGCATAAACGGCTGCTGCTAAAACACTTCCTATAACTTTCGGGACATTCACTACTGTTCCACAGAGAGCAGCTACGAAAGCAGATACGAAAACAAACAAGTTTTCCTCAGATTTCAAGTTATTCCCATTGTCACGCAGACTGTAGCTGCTAAAATAAATTCCCCATGGATTTTTTACCTTCCCGATTGTCACGTTACAATGGAAATAAATTTGCTACAGATTTTCTCGCACTCCCTTGTGTCCTTTCGATTGCACCAACGAAAACATGATTTCCCACGGCATCTCTACCGCCACCATTGTCCGAAATACAACAACTTGATAGGACTTAGATTTTCTACAATCGACCCACATAGTACAGTCGGGCACCCTAAGCGATGGACCAAATAATAGTTAAAATGATCACATATAATCCTCAACTTTTACATGTCATGTAGCAACAGATTACCTGTGTTTGATTTACTGCTCCTTTAACAGCGCTATAGAATACAATGGTTGTGGCAAGTAATTCTGTCTCGTCGTACCTAACATACCTTAGTAGGGTTGGCAGTGAGGCCCGTGGGTCGGGTACCGCGTAGGTAATGCGTGAAGCAAGCGATATTTCGTCAACACGAAATTTCGTTAATATAAAGACAGGTTAAGACAAAACTCAAAAATACTGAATTTGTGGATGTCGCTCATGGAGCCTGGTGCGAAAACATCTTTTTACATACTTGACGTTTATACGATGTTCGGCTTATTTCCACGCTTTTTTATGACAACAACGGCAGTCAGTAGGTTTTGTGGTGTATTTTTACTAAGCATATGCTAAGCAAACTCAGCAAGTGTTGTCAATTTTCCGAATATGAACGCCGATGTTAACGCACTTTGGCCACAAACAAAATTCAGTGTATGTGTACAAACGAGCACTGCGAAACCACAATGTGTAGTTAAGTAGATGATAAAGTAAAATTGGAATAACGAATTAGTATATGGTGACGCAGTTTTGGTGCCTTGACTATTTTAGCCTTAGTGCTCCGGCTTAGTCTCACTGGTTTGTGCTTAGGTGTAGTAGTGCCAATCAATACATTGACCGCGAAAACTAGGCAAACATTAAAGATCCACCTTTTAACACCCATGTGTATTAAGGATTGCGGCCCGAGAAAGGTTCTTTGTAAATGTTTATTAATCCCAATTGAAGCCTCGCGTAATATATTTGTGACGTGAACTCTAATTTACTGTTTTTGATCCGAAATCTCTTAGCCTTTAAAGCTTGGCTTTGACCTTGCCGATGCTCTATAGACGATGGCATAGAAAATTACTATGATCGTACTTTGATTAATATCAGAAAACCTGAAAGTACGCAAAACTGGCTAAGTATTCGGTATGATACGTTTTTGAAAATTTAGCGCTACGCACGTGCTTCCAATATAAATTTGCTTGATAGTTATTTTAGCGTGGAAATTTATTAACTTTGAGAGAAAAGTCACACTGATATTAAAAGTTATATCAGCTCTGACTACCAGAGTATGCAGTGGATTTGTGGTTGCTTAATGAGCGGTGAGGCAGTAGTTCTTACCCTGCTTAAAACTCTTTGACTTAGCATGTTGGTGAAGAGGACATGTGGTTAATAAACTATGCGATAGATCGAACAACCTAACGCGTCATTTGTCTTAAGATGTTGTGCTAAGGCCGAATTTTCTAACAGGCCGCCGCGTCGATAATATCCAAATCAGCTAGCCCTGCCGGCTGTTGTGAGGTTTTCGGAGCCATACCAGACACTGCAAATATGATAGCTAATAGCCGAGCTGGGCTCTAAAATCGCTTTAAGCCCGGCCTCGACTATATGATAGTTAATATAACACTCAAGGAAGTTGTATAACAAGCCGCGGCGTAAGAAGACTTGGGTTTTAGAAAATAGCCCATAATATAACTTTAACCATTAACCCCGCATGTCCTGATGTACGGATAGTTTGAGTAAGTGTCATAATGCCTTACTGTATTATGTAGTTCACAAAGATTCTTCCAGACATAGCTACCAGTTAGGCTTACTTAGTGATTTGTGGTAGCTACCTGTCATTCAAAAATAAATTGTCCGATACGTTTAATTCTATTTCAAGGCAAATGACAAATATTCAGGTGTAGTGTTGGGAAATAGGTGGTCAAAACTCAAATTAAAGCTAATACTAGTACTAAATAGTATGTTCTAATACCCAATGTCATCTATTTCAATAGATATATAGCCTAGCCGGGCTGGTGCAAACGTGCAGGTGTAGCTAGACGGTGAGCCTCGTTTTAAATGCCGGAATCGCCTGCGTTAAAGTGTGCCCTGTTTATCATTAGCCGGACTTGATTGTGCGACAGAACCCGGCCGTATATGCCGCATATGCTTTTTAAGGCAAATGACTCATAAGATTGTAATAATTCAAGATTCTATATAGGACCATCGAAAGAGTGCCTAGTTGTACTTGCTGGACCATCCAGTGGCTTGCTGTTACTCTGCTCTGACACATTTTTATCACTGTAATTTCTTGGAAACTGCAATGGCTTAATGGTTCTACTTTAATATCACCCAATGAGCATTCGACATTATTGAAATGGTTGCAGTCCAAAAAATTTGAGTAAAACTTTAGCACGCACATTGATTGTAGTTATCTCTATCTACTTGCAATAAAAACCTTCGTGTGCGTCGAATACTAGTCCTATTCAGCAGCAGCTGTAAGATACTATAAACCTTGCTACTGTAATTACTGTTTGAAAAAATGAAAAAGCTTGACAAGGCTATTGGCATTTATATATATATATGTCGTATATATCAATAATCCATGGTGTCTGAGCGAGAGTCTGCTTTTTTGGGTTTGTGGTCGTAATAGATCGTATAACACCACAATACCGCAATGTTAAGTGTTGTACCGTTGCCTATTGTTTCCTGGTTGTTTATTTTAGAACGACCTCTGTCGTTGTGTGCTAAAGACCCACACACTTAGTTGACCAATTACACGATACCATATTGGCAGAAATATTAAAACTCTAATTTCACTGTAGCCAAAGCTAATTTGGGATTTTCATTGTTTCACATTCAAATGACTTAGTTTATTTCTTGTTTTGTGCAATTTATGCCTTTTTATTGACCAATAACGGTTGAATATTTGATTAAAATTTGCAGAAACTCCATTGATAGCTAGAGATAGCAGGAGGGAAAATTAGCGACGGAGTACAGAAATTTACTACGCGCATTTAGTAAACATGAGTGTGAAATTGCTGACAGATGTCGAGTTAACACACTTAGCAGACATTACTCCAAAAATTCCAAATATTTTGTATAAAGTACAGTATTTTGTATGTGCAACAGCTTTGATTAACAACTCTTTTTTAGTTTGGACATTATTTTTGACCAAATAAGCTTAGTCAAGACATGAGCGCGCAGTATAACTGTTGCAACATTCCAGCTAGAGAAATCTAGTAAAAACAGTTAACTATATTTCAGCATAAAATCATTACTATGACAAATAAACTCGCCTGGGACCATAAGCAGTGAAAATGATTTTGAATCTCTATTTACTTTAAAATTGTAGCTAAATGTTAGAATTCGCCTAAAGTATAGTGTTTATAAAAAATTTCATAAATTAAAATTTTTTAAAATAATAAAAAGTTGAATTCGAATTACCATTTCGGGGACATTGGTAATAAGTTGTTACTCGTCCGGTTAATATAGACTGTTGACTAGATCAAGTTGTGTACCGGGTTGAGAATGAATAAATGAATGAATGAAGGTTGACTAAATATTGAATGTTATACATAAATAAAAAAATCGCGGCGGTGTAATATATACAATTACAGCTGTGCTAAAAAGAAATATTTTATACTAATGGAGCAGCAATATGCACAAAGATATTTCTGTTTGTTAAATGGAAACATAAATAGTACTTGAGAATTCTATAAGATAAAGCGATTTTACTTGTCACTGAAGCAATAGGCGTTAGTAATTCATAGTTCAGTATAAAACTGATGGTAGGAGATAAAAATTTCCTTTTGAGACCTCATCCAATCCGTAAACTTGTAAATTTTTGGGTGCAACAGAATTTGATAAATGCAGTGGTTTTCTTGTCCTTAGTCATACCACAAAATTCAAGAATTCTGCGTACTGTAATATTTTATGCATTCAGTAGTTTCGTGGGTCCTGAGGGGCAGCAATGCCAATAACTTTTCTGCAATTTACAGAGTTTTGTTCTTAAGGCGGAATTTTTTCAATTTAGAAATAAAATACATAGTTTATTATAATAAATGTATAACTTTTCACGATTGTTGTTCACCGTGAAAATAATAGTTACTGGGTATTAAGCACGCAATGGGGCAAACAGCAAGGTTATGCACCTTGACAACAATTTGGAGAAATTAATTTTGTTTCCATGAAGGTATATTGTTTTCAGTATCTTTGGTTTTTGCGTTAACTGAACTGAGAATGGTCTGTCATCTCGCCCTTAATGAGTTGCTGATGTATTATTGTTTTTCTAGTACTTTGAAGCGGGTCAGAAAGCTGAAAGCAGTTTAGTTGTTTGTGTGATTTTTATCGACATGGGGGTTGTGTGCGTTTTGTGGTGGTCTTAATGACAAGTTTTTATCTAAAATTTTTAACTAACACAATTCTAACAACTATCTAAACAAGTTAGATTTTCTTGCAACAACCATAACTGAAGAATGAAATGGTAGATGTTGATAAATTTTGTTAAATTATATAAAGGGCAAATATGTAGCCGCCCGTATTTTTGTACACCAGAGGTTCAGGTAAATGCTGATGTGTCAAATTTCGAAGGTTGAAATCGGCGAAATTTGGTATTATCGCCGGTAACTCAATAACCAGTATAACTCAACATATTTTCACAGGATTTGTGCTTTTATTTTAATTATCCACAGACACTATCACTTTATTGCACTAATGTGCGTACATCTTCAGTTGCGCAGTGAGCTGCAATGCTCTTTGTATTGAAATATTCTTTATAGTGACATCATAGGCCCTTACAAACAGGCTTCGCACAATACATTACTGAGCGACCCCTGTAGCAACCAGAGCGAAAATTTTACATGGTATGCAACAACAATAATTGATGTAACACGCCTAGAGATTTGCGCCTCTAAAAAGTTTTTGAGCCCGCGGACACCAACGACGATTGGAGGCTTCTCCACAAGCACTAAGTGTGTATCGGTGATCTCAAAGAATTTTTCAGCCTCCGAAGTTCGCAACTTCCAGACATATTTCGCGGGCATTAGAAGTTCATGATTATTCATTTTAAATTTAATTTCTATATTTAGCTTCGCAATAGCTGACTTTTTGCCATGGGCACTTGCCGGCCAGGCTAGACTATGAAAATATTGACAATTTTCGTGTCCTGCACTCGATCGCTCAACCAGCTACCTTTAAATAAAACGTTTAAGTATGCTGTGAAATTGGTTAGACAGACGTCCTATGGTGTTTGCTATAACAACGATTCCACAAATCGCATGGCTATTCGGACGTACACTCACTAACACGTTAATTTAGATAGAAATCTGAAAATTACCGGGCCTTGGTAAATTGCTCGCACCCAGTAAATTTCCAACTAACACATCCTTTAACATAACACTACCACATCCTTTTGCATAGTGTCTGTAAATCTAAAAATCACAGTTACCTGGTCATTTTCCAAAATAGTGGCTGCACCAAAAATAACCCAGTAAATTGAAAATTTTCGGATTCTGATAAGTTGGTTGCTTTAGCTTTCAAGGCCCTGTAATTTTTGATTTGGGATACAAATTTTATCCCGTTCGGTTTTAATGTGAACCATTTATAACTACCGTTGAACCTTAGATATTAGTGGAACTTTATTTTAGTACTGAATCCACAACTCTACGGGAAAGAATGACGACAGTAAGCACCACTTCATGCTGAAAGTAACGGCGTTACGGCGATACCGCAAAAACATAGTGACTAAACCTGCTGAGTTTCTTAGTTTTCTAATTATCTCGGTTCTCCTTCGACAATTAACGGTAATATTTTCAATACTTATGTAAGTTCGGCAGAACTTCAACGGTATTGGACACACGTTGAAGTGAAACGATGCAACTATTCAAAGTCCATAATCAAGCTGTACAATAACAGTATAAGAAAAGTCCAAATGCGGCAGATAGACTGATAAATGCAGGTTGAAAATCAATTGAGATATGTCACAGCAATAATGTAGCCAATTTGTATAATATGCAAATTAGCAATAACAACAAAACCTGATAATATATATACAGCCACAAAGTGTATCGAGGTTAATCATTTCATACCCACTAGGTCCAAATGGACTTAAAGCACATAGTTAGTCGCTGTGTTTCATCAGATTGTTGTATGCTGCACGTTTGCACGTGCTTTGTTTTTAGCTCGCCTTTTGAAGTTTCTTAAGGAACCTAGCACCAGCTGCCAGATAGCTAAGTGCTTTGCGTACCCAACTTTCACCTGCACGTCCCGAGTCCCATCCCCTGCGGCGGCTTTGATATTGTAAAATTGCACTATACACAAATTATTTCGAACATGAAAGAGTCAACTAAAAATCAGCCTATCGCCCAACTAGTCCTTTCATGACCACTAGGTCTAAAAACCTAATGCATATTGTGAGTCGTTGTGTTTACTCAGTTTTTTCCTACGGTGTACGTTTGCACAAGCGTTGCTATTCGACCGCGTTGTGTGGTTCCTCAAGGAAATAACCAAGAGCTCAAAAATAGCTCAGAGATTTGCGTGCAGACGTTTTACATGTACGTCCCGCGTTCGATCCCAGGCGTCGGCTTGAGTTTGTCAATTATTGCACATTACGCAAATAAAATTCAGGCATGAAATAAATAAATATTGGCATAGGTTCTAGGATAAAATATGACTTGCTTAAATTTGCTAACTTTGAATTGTTTGCTTAAAAGTATGAATACAGCTTTGGTAATAAACGTTTGAGTTTGTTCAAGTTTTACACCCTTCATTTTGTAAAAACAATATCACTATTTACGTCATCTCGAAGTGTACTCTATAAATTATGACCTTCATAATCAGTTTTACTATAGTACAATTTAGCAGACGAGAGGACCTCCTTTTAGGATATAATTAACGAAAGCAGCATTCAGATTAAATAATAAATATATCAACCACAAACCGGTTAAATATCCAGGCCAGTTCCACTGTACAAAATCTTTCAAGAATTACGTAGATTAATTCTAAAATGTTAAAGTTCCAAGTTTTAAGAAAACAATTATTCGTTCAGTCTACGATAAATTTATTTTCTTCAAAATCATATTGCTTTGACCTACATACACCATAGGTAAACAGATATTGTGTTGCGTATATATTTGATTATCCTTAAAAGACGAGAAAAAATTTACATTCCGGCTTTACATCTTGAACGCACACGGAAAAGACCATAGTTTTGGGCCGCCAGAAGAGGTAAACGAAGACAGGGAAATGGCAACAACAGACATTTGTTAAGAAGACATTTTGACAGACTGGACCATTTTGAGAGTGTGTTTCTGTTGTTATTTTTGTTTTCATTTTTGTTTGCCACCTAATGCGTTAATGCTCTAATTTGCTGTATAAAGTTTCATCACAGATCCTATTGGGAGATATATTTCGCAGTAGGTATACAATTTCTATGAGAGGCGACAACAGAATTTCGGAACAGCGGAAACACGTGTACCGTTTGGTCGCTCTTTCCAGGTGAAAGAAAAATACTCTCAAAATTTAATTTTTGTCCAATGATACTACCTGGTAGTATGATGTTGTCACAAGCATACACCTTATAGCAAATTTTGCCGTTTAGGTATTTCTAGAGCTAGTTATAACATCTATGTACGAAAATGCGACTTACTTAAAAAATCTATCTTTGTCTCATCATTAGGCTGCGACATTGTTTCCACCATTTGAGAGACTTTTCATCATAAACTAAAACATGCAGCGTTCACATAAAGACCTATACAGTCACTGCATATAGTGGCCAATTTCTTAAAAAAGCCGAAAAGCGAAATTTTGAACATTTAAAACAATAAAAATTTTATTTATAAAAATTTTATTTTATAAATTTTAAAAAGATAAATATTGATTTTACGTCGCGCAGCAGCTAGAAAAATTGTGGTATGATATCGCAAGTAACAACAAATTTCGAGAAAGGTGGCTGCTCTATTCTAAGATTCACCAATTACGTGCATGGATGGACTGCAGAGTATGCGTGCTGTATTCATGTTTCCACATACGCATACTTGCAGCGCTTTATTTCATTACATACTATAAAGTTTCAGGCTAGTTTTGGTAACGGATGTAGTACGAAGATTATACTGCTCATTAGGCCAGCGTTAAACAATTTGCGTAGTAACATTGGCATATCTTGCGCTCAATTGTGGTTACACTTGCTTAAGCTCCTGTGATTCCTGTAACATCTGTAGTGCAAAGATTTTGTTCATTATTACACTATCGTGCGACAACCATTGCTGTCGTTACCGACGGAGTGCAATTTTAAGCATTGTTGTTACAAGCAAGTAAAATCAACGGAAATGCTTGCTACAGGCATCGTTCAAATATGTAAGCTGTTTCATGAAGCTTGTTAACTTGTAGCAACAGATAATATCACCGTTACAATGTAACGACAACTGTAGTAGGTCTTTGCGTAACCATGTGCAGTGGATGGACCGCGTTTTAGTTTAGTGAACCTGTTGTTGTTTTGGTAATCCTAGAGTGGTTGTGTAAATAACCAAACAAATAACAAACTGTGCCACTTTTATAAAAACTGCTGCAAAAACTGTGTCACTTTTAGAAAAACTGATACTAGCGGCTTTCACAAAGATATGTGTACACCCATGCGACATGAGCATATGCAGCATATACACACGTGTGTGTCGAAACTTTACAGCCGGTAGTATGTAACAACAATCGCGAGTCGTTATGCATTTTACTCTGTAGATTTACTCTGCAACAACTTCGTACTGTATAACTTATAAACATTTATGTGTAAGAACATTGCTAAGTTTCGATTGAGTGACAGCGTATACAATCATGCGAATCTGGTTAGCTAAATTTTAGATTAATTTTCAAAATCTGCAATTATGTATCCCAATGTGCGGATCATAACGTAACAAGAACTGCATAACATCCAATATGAATTACAGTCTGGTTACGATTGTGGAAACGTTACTTTGACACAAATAGCCGAATAACTCACCCAAAATGACACACAAATTTCGGTAAAATCTATGCGCACAAACTGGCTAGGTAGTACCACAATAGATAGAGCACTGCTTGCAGAAATAGAGGCGAATATACCGTATATATATCATAAGTTTTTGCCTTTATAAACTGTGTAAACTGCAAGAACGTTTAAATTAGTATAGTTAAGGGCTTAACCGGAAAATAGTGGCAGATACAAATATCGTATCCTCTGCGCAACAGTATTTACATATTGCTTTGTCAACTGCGCATTATGGTTGTTGAAAGATAATGAATTCTTCGGTTTGGATATATGAATAAGATGACCGTAGTGTTGCCACTGAAGTATTGCCACTGGATAATTGCTATGTGGGCTCAGGAACTTGAATGAATGGTCGCTAGGCACAGTGTAGCCATACTCGGTCCGTGGCGTCATCGCTTTGTTATTTACTAGCATAGCATTATTTCTAAAAGTAAATGAATTTCTGTAGCAGTTTTTCTAAACGTGTCACAGTTTCCGTACCAATTTGTTAAAATTGACACAGATTCTGCAGCAACACTTCTAAAACTGACACAGTTTCGTAGTAGTTTTCTCAAAGTAACACAGTTTCTGTAGCAGTTTTTTTATAAAAGTGACACACTTTTGTAGCAGTTTTTGCAAAAAGTGAGACATTTCCTGTAGCAGCTTTTTAAAAAGATTAATCACAATGAGCAGTGACTACACCCAACTCTCTGTGAATACTGCATACTCTCTGCTGAATCATTGAGGTAATAATCGTTGGAGTGCACAGCAAATCAAATCCTTATGATAGTTTTACGAAGCGACAGTTGTATGTATATCATAGGTGTCTAAGGTCCTTCAATTTAGGAGAGGGCATAGAGATGGTTCTGGAGTCATTACAAACATAGTATTTTTTATTAAATAGGACTGATCGTAGTACAGTGGCTGCGCCGTGTTTGCAGATTATGTATGTTCGTATTACAGTCTTGTTGCCGTTTTTGATGTTGGAGTATCTTTTAAGCCCCACGGATTCCCTGTTATAAAAAATACATCCTTCTTTAAAATACTTTGAACTGTTTCTTCACTTCATTAGTTACCCGTTGTTACATCGAATTATTTCTATAGTATCGAATTGCACAGTTCACTTGAACGTTTTGGTCTTGCATCTCATATTCGACCCAACTTTTGAAGAATATTTCGACGACGAAGCTCGATGCTAAAATATTGATTACATAATATTTTAAATATTTTAAATACCGTTGTTTGTCAAAATTGAATAACAAATAAAATAGTAATCACCTGAGCACTATTGACCGCTTTTGAATGTCATTGATTAATGATAAACGGAAACTAACTATGGAAACACACCAAGAAAGGGTTTCACTTTTTGACACAAACAATCCACCATATTCTATCTCGGACCAAATTGTAAACAATTCATATTATAACCAGGTTATGGACTCACGGTGTCAACTCATGAAGTCATGGATTCACCAATTATGTGATCCTATGAAACAGTAGTTATAGAGCGCAGGTTTTACAGTCATGTTGTATCCGGGCCCTTCTGTGCGCATAATCTTCTTCTGCAAAAGACTAAGGTAACAGTTCCAGCAGGATACCCACCCGTAAAATGGGTACGAGATTGTTTGGAGGGTAAACAGAGTTGTCATGTCATAACTGGGAGCCCTTCACACCTGTGCTTCAGCAATTGAGGCTGGGATTGCCTCGAAACGGAGATTAGCGCTCACACCCTATATCTACATAATAAACGTGGAAATCACTAGATCAATTATATACCGTAAATAATATGGCAAATATTATAGTTGTAGTAGAAGTCTATTCTACCAAGGCGAAAAATTTGTCTTTTGTCCCGACTAAATTTGTGAACAATGCTGAATGATGAAATCGGACTATGACTTTATTATTAGAGTTATTAAAGGTACTAGCGTTATATTTGTGCCTTAGATAGTAAGATAGATTATCTTATAGTATTTATCTAATTAACACTATTCGAACTCCGGGAATCGTTGGTCATCTATGTCATTTTGCTGCACCGGGGGAACCGAGTTGAATATCAAGCTGTCAACCGTACATGACAAGCTGAATTTACACACATCGATAACAGAGCATCTATATCACTGGTGCTGCAATAAAAGTTCATGCATCTGCTGTAAATGACACGTTGTGCAAGAGAGAAACAAGCAGTACTTATTACGGAGAAATATTTCAACAAGTCATATGTTCATGAGCGGACTTTAGCAGTTTATAATGAACATTGTACGATTATTTTGATACTTTACCTTGGGATTTGACTGCATCAACAGGGTCGGCAACAGAAAAGTTCGTTTCAGTCAAAACTTGAGGAGAGCTTGCATTTAGTCTTTCTTAAGAGAAAAGGATCACATCAGTTAAATTTGTGAGTGAAATATATAGATCTGGATATTCGTAGCACTTGGATATCAGCGGTATGTGGGCCCTCTATGCAAAAAAGTTATTTAAAATTTATGTTCACAATTCAACGAAATAGCTAGATTAGTTTGTCGCAAAACCACGAGGAAAAGGACGAAAACGGCCTGGCCAGAACCAAGTTGGATTAAGAAGCAGATCGCTGTGAGGCAATCATTAACCCATTCGGCAATTACGGCAACGGCTAGCTTTGCTCAAATTATTTTGCATTATTTCTTTTTTCTAAACTTTTAAACTTAATTTTCATCGCGCTTGGAGCGGCGGAATAGAGTTTGCTCTTAGCCTAGTATCTTAGGTTGGCCGTAGCTTTTGAAGGGAGACCAGAAACCAACGTTCCCGATTACACATTGGACCTATAGAACTTTTATATATTTATTAAAATTCTATTATCTAAGAAAATCAGTTTAATCAAGTGGTTTTGTTAAAACACCGCATTTATGGCATAACGTGTTGCAAAATTCGAGTAAAGCTGAAAATAAAGCTACAGCTTAAATGGTTTTTACAAAGATTAGCGGTTGGAAATGATCATACTGTTATCGCAACTTTAGAGTTGAATGTTTCGTGGGCCGACCCATGCCGGTGCACTGTAGGGTAATACGAATGATCTTTTAAAAACCGTTTTCTATACTTTACGACCGTTAGTATATTCTATGTCTTACAAATTTTAACCTTCCATACAGATATGCTTGCGTTGCACAATATTATTTGCTCAAAATGTTTTTTTCAAATTTAGTCTTGTTCTGTTTATGCTCTGGTATATAGGTTGAATATGTTTTATGTATATAGGTTAAACTAATTTCACAGCTATATAAATTGAAAATAATGCAAGTTAATAACAATAATGCACGTATATAAGTTGACAATCACGCCACAGCCTCTCAACAGGATGACATCGAATTGGCTTAGAATAATAAATTTTTAAACTGGTGTGTCTTTGCACCCGCTAAGAGTTTGCTGCTTCCAAGCGCATGTAATGTCTTGCAGGAAATTGTTTAGATTTTGTTCTCGTTCAACAATTCAATTTGTATTTTCAGAGTAACCAGTCGTAAAAATTACTGAAGTGCACAACGCGGGGTCCATCGTAATTTTGACAATTACATATCACTCCGACGAAATATGGGTACCGTTTAGCTGGAAATTGATGTAAGAAAGGTTCGATACAAAATATGTCCTGTAAAAGTACAATGCGCCCTAATACGTAGCACCACTGTCTAAACAGCTGCAGTAAGATGACAACAGATTCATATAATTACTATTTAGTTAGCATTATTCTATAATTAAAAAATCCAAACGGGTGTTTTGAATAAAATTTTAACTGGATCCTTTGTTGGTGGAGTTGGGTTTACGACCATCACTTTTACCGCTTAAACAACACAGGCACTATAATTAATTCCAGAGCAATGATTGTACGGTATGTGTTCAACTGATGCGTAGCGTTCATTGTCTAAGGTTAACACAAATTGGCCATTTTGAAACACAGGTGGTAACAGCTACAGCTAGTTAGAATTTGGCAGGAAAAATATTCTTGGGACACTCTCCTTATTTAACAATACTAGAAGTCGGGCAAACGCACGATGGTGCAGCGAACAGTATCAGTGCGAGCAAGCCGCAGATGCGTTCGAGCGAAGCAATTCATCATTTTTGTCAACCTCGAAAATCTTTATATTAGCAGATTTTAACAAGTTATACCATTTGATTGAAACCCATAAAATCATGCATAAATCAAAAAGGGTCCCAGGCCAAATGGCACATTTATCACAGACACGTTCAAATGAATCACTCGACTGTTTTCAGTGACCCCAAAACCTTTATAGTGACCATATAATGCTTATTAAAGATTATCTTAAAAATACGATATATAAGGAATTAAAATGGGTACATTTTGTACCCAATTTTGTGCCCCTATCTCCTTATCCGCGAATCTGTTAAAATGTGTTGGTCCACAATGTTTTAGATTTGATCCATATCACGCGACGATAAAAGATATCTAATATTTTTGATACGAAGGCTTAATTTTGAGATAAAACTAAAAATTAATTTTTCCTCAGTCACAAAAGTTGAGTAGCACCATCTTTAAAGCAGGTCCTATGGTTGAGAAGCGCTTCTTAGGAGCACCATCTCACACTATGGGTGGATTGCACTGATGAAATCTATATAGGGTGACGGGCCAAACTATAATCTATAATCCGCAAATATCATAAAAGTGGAAGGGCTGCCGTATTTAAAGGGGTCTATTTTACCCTAACGGTGGGTTGCATAGGTTAAACTTATATATATATAGTGTGACGGCCAAGCTATAACCTATGATGTGCAAATAACATAAAAAATTGAAGGGCTGCCATCTTTAAAGAGGGTCTATGTTACCCTATGGGTGGGTTGCATAGGTTAAACCTATATAGTGTGTCGGACCAAACTATAAGCTATCATGCGCAAATATCATAAACGTTGAAGGGCTGCCGTATTTAAAAGGGGTCTATTTTATCCTAAGGGTGGGTTGCATAGATGAAAACTATATAGGGAGACAGACCAAACTATAAGCTATCATGTGCAAATATCATAGAAGTTTAAGGGGTGCCGTCTTTAAAGAGGAGTCTATTTTACTCTATGGGTGGGTTGCATAGATTAAAGCTATATTGGGTAACGTGACAAACTATAAGCTATCATGCGCAAATATCATACATGTCTAAGGGATGCCGTCTCTAAAGGGGGTCTATGTTACCATATGGGTGGGTTGCATAGATGAAACAGATATGGGGTGACAGGCCAGTGTATAAGCTATATGATAATATCTTCATTCGTTCCTGACATATTTATAAAAACTATCTGGCGAATGGATGAACGGATAGACGGACAGTCACGGTAAAATTTGTCATTTATTATTTTATTGTTTATTTTTACCAATTTTTATCAAATTTCTCCCAAAGTTTTGCTAAATTTCGAACCATTTTCAGTGCGCCGGGTGCAGAGCACTCAGAAAGGGATCTTAAATGGTCCTTGGCGTAGGGATCATAGCCTTAGGGAGGTGGGGTAAACGTTCAACAACCCCTGTGAGCACGTGCGCTGAAACATTCAGTTTGGTATATATTTCGATTCCAAATAGTACACAACGAACGTTCAAACAGTCTAGCTTTTGTTTTGATAATATTGCATGAGCATAAATACAATAAACGAATTGAAAAGAAAGGTTTTCTCTGAAACGACAAGTTTCACCATTTTATATATGTTTGTTTCCAGCGATAGTCATTTCCGCAGTATTATTATCATAATCGCTGTCCTTCTGTCGCTCGGTGTTCGTTTGGTTTCTACATTTGTTTTCCAAAATTGTTGGGCGAAATCTAAGACTCGGCTGAAAGTTGATTGCGAGTTGAATCATTAGCGTGAAAACAAACCGCAATTCCTGGACATTTAGATAAACCGTGTCAGTGGAAAAAAGACGATTGCACCATGTTGTTAGATTTGAAATTTCAAATTCTTTGTAATTACTGGCGCAACGGGATCTGTTGAGCCACATAAATCCGTTTGACGCATTGGTGAGGATACTTAGGTTTTGTCAAGAAACTCTAATGCTATTAACATTGCAGGGACTGGGTACTTCGCTGGGACCACTGGGTTTAGCTTCCCTGTTAATTATTTGCCAACCAGTACAAATCATGAACAATAATTAGATAGATTGCGTCGGACAGCTAATATGCTCGTTTAATGCTTAATGGCTCATAGTCGTATCTTACATCAAAACGGACCAATCGTTGCAAAGATACTTTCGACAAAAACATATAGTCTCATTTTGGCCGGAAAAGTTTTTTTACACCGATTTTCAAACCGATTCTAAAATCGGGATAAATTCAACAGTATTTGCCTGTGGTAAGCGACATGTGCACAGCCTTATCTTGAGGCAAACAGAACTAAATATCTTAAAACCGTGAATGATAACAGTAAAAACGCAACGGAATTTTGGTCCAAAACAATGTTTTGTTTATCTGTTCAGTAGTTTCGACGGTATTAGGGAAAATATTGGTAATATATAGTATATACTCTGTCTCACACCGTTGAACAGTATTAAAATACAGCTTGATAATTATCTATATATAAGAGGAGAGGGATTTTCGCCTGTTTATTATTTATCTGAATGTTTCTCTTTGAACTCTGTCAAAAGTATTATAGATACACCCTCAACCCATATATATTCTGAATCAACAAAGTCCAACTTCGGTTGTAAACATATTTTTAAACACCCAGAGGGTATGGTTTGGGAGTTAGCCAAATATGTATTAGCTTAAGTACTGAGTTAATTGGTTGTACGTTTGATCATACGAGGTAGTGTGGCACATCTTCACCTTTGACATACACCAGCGCTACACAACTGTTGTGAACTTGGCGGTTCATCTGGAAAAAGGCCAACGCGTGTCCTCCGCGTTCCTTCCTGGCGTTGGAGAATCCGTCCGAAACAAAACTAATTGCATTCTTCAAGCTGTGTCAAGAAGACAACTCTGTAAAAACGCTTCTGTACGCTGATGTACCAACTTACTACACCTGGTCCAACAAAAAAAGTGGAGCAGACGCCGGCATGGTGCTGAGGTCGAAGGCATCGTAGGTCGTGTGGTCTTCAAAGACTCGGCGATCGGGCAGGTGTACACTGTGCAAAAAACCAGCACGAATTCTTCATCCCCCGTCACCTCCTTCACACGGCCCGAGGTCCACAATCTTTCGCGTAGCTGCGCACGTTTGACGACGAAGTGCGTGCCGTACCTAGAAGCATGTGCAAAGCACGATCTGCTTGAAGATGACGCACAATGGCTACAAACCATGGAGGAAGGCGCTGCAACACACGTCAACGCCGCCAGCTCTTCGCCATCATGCTTACCACTTGCTGTATGGCTGATCCAATGCGTCTTTAGGAAACATCCCGAGAAAAACATAGCAGAGGACATCTTCACCCACATCCAGTGCCAGAATCCTGGGAATGAGATCCAGTACAATGATGCGATCTTCAGCGAAGCCCTTCTTGACCTCAACAAATACGTTCAAGCTATGGGCGTCCAAGGAATCTGTGTCTTCGGGCTACCACAGCCAGAGCGGAACAACAGTGCTTTTGCCATAGAGTACCTCAGGGAAATGAAATACGACGCACATGTCGTGGCGTAACATGTCAATGAAAATGAGCCGAAAGTCAGCGACGAACAAGGGCGAGCCTACGACTCCATTATGTTCAACGTCAATCAGAACCGTGGCGGCATCTTTTTCCTTGATGCTCCTTAGTGGCACCAGCAAAACGTTCGTCATCGACCTGATCAAAGCTCCGAAAGTCGAGAAAAATTGTTCTGGCAGTCGCTTCCAGTGGCATTGCAGCCACGCTGTTGGAGGGTGGCACTTTCAAATTGCCTCTTGATTTCGCCAAGAAGGAAAATCCGACTTGCAACATCAATCAAGGATCGTCTAAGGCCAGAATGCATGAAGAGTGTGTTCTCGTCATCTGGGACGAGGCAACGATGAGTCATAAGGGTGCTTTTGAGTCTCTTGACAAAACTTTGAAAGACTTTAAGCCTAATGACAATATTATGGGTGGCCCAACCGTACTCATGTCTAGCGGCTTCCGGCAAACACTTCCAGTCATCCCCAAAGGCACAAGGGCTGATGCTGCTAATGCCTGTGTGAAGAAGTCGTAATTCTGGCAACACTTGAGTCTCTTTAGCTTGAGGAGAAACATGCATGCGCAGCTCAGTGGTGATGCAAACGTTGGGCACTTCGCTGATCAACTGTTGGTTGTCGGAAACGGTGCTTTTCAACACGACAATGCGGGGTTCGTCAAATTCCCTTTCACAGCTTTTGACAAATATCGATCAGCTGATCAGCAACGTCATACCTAGCCTGCGACCCAGCCTGGCTAAGTCAAGAGCCATTCTCGCACCCAAAAATGGTTCCGTGGATAACATTAACGCCGAACTCCTGGATCATTTGCCTGGCGACATCAAAAGCTATGAGTCCTTGGGCACTGTACGCGATCCAGAAAGGCGGCAAATTACTTTATGGAGTTCCTTAACAGCCTCGCATTCTCCAGACTTCCACTTCACAATCTGCCCCTGAAGATAGACGCTCTTATCAATTTTTTACGCAATGTTGAGCCTCCGAACCTTTGCAATGGCAAGCGTCTGACAATCAATGCCGCAGGTGATCGAAGCGACCATTCTCACAGGAACTACCAAGGGTGACAGCGTATTCATTCCAAGGATTCCACTGATTCCCTCTGATCTCCTCATTGAATTCAAACGGATGCAGTTCTCTATCAAGCTCAGCTTCGCCATGTCTATAGAAAAGGCGCAAGGTCAGTCCCTCAAAGTTGTAGGCCCCATGTTAACCGAGCTCGTATTCGCACATGGTGAAATTTACGTGGGATGCTCACACGTTGGTAAGCCCGGCGACTTTTACATATGCTCGCCATACAATCAGACTCGCAATGTCGCCTACCAATAGGCCCTGCAGAGTTGAGGCCTATTATCTAAGAATGTACCACTTAATTGCAAAATTGTTAATATCAATGCTTGAGACTACGTTTATTATATGCAGACTTGCCCGGTCTAAATGTTATTTTAGTTTGCTCCGAAACCGCATAGCGCTCGGTCCTTGCCGTCGATGCCAGGACTTAGGTTCGACATTGACACATCAGTTCATAGCTGCCTTCGGCAAATCCATCGCATAGGTGGCAGAGCTGAGAGCGCCGCTTCAAATTCAATGCACGCAAGTGTCGTTGAGCTGGCCGAATCTCACATTATACCGTGCGAGCTACAT
The DNA here is from genome assembly GCA_030248225.1 of Trileptium ribeirensis. Lineage (NCBI taxonomy): Eukaryota > Metazoa > Nematoda > Enoplea > Enoplida > Thoracostomopsidae > Trileptium > Trileptium ribeirensis. Next base: position 77,028 of record JASANE010005924.1, on the reverse strand, counting down.
TCGGACACTATATTTACGGAGGGACGTGCGAGAAAGAAGGCAATATTAAAAACAACAAAAATTTTTTACAGCCCTGTCTAGCAATATTGTCACCTGTCAAGAGAACAAACACATCGTACGTCACAATATATGTATTAAGCGAATGGCTTTTGCGTGCTTTGAAAAGAAACCAGCATTCATATGGTATGTCTGTACGTAAGTTCTTTGTACAATCGCGTGAACAAAAGCCGGGTATTGGTTCACAATGATGAGAGCGACTTACGGCTTAAATACAGATGATATCCAAAGTTATTCTGTTCTTCTGAATGAACCATGATCAAAGTTGTCTATTAAGTTTATTGAGTTTGTAGAATTCGCACATTTCGAACCTTCAATATAACCTACGCAAAAAGCTAATATAGGTAATGCCAACTAATTCGCTAGGCTACTGTGCCGTAAAGCTTTTCCACTCCCGGGCATCGCCTGGTATCCCAGCTAGTTATACATATTTCTTGCATGGGATTTGTTGCCGCAAACGGAAGAATTCAAGTTTAGAGACGACCGTATTTCGGCACTGTTGACAAAAATAAAATATATACAAATATATGCATTTCTTTGTTTTCTCAGTCATCACTGAAATTCGGCTACGCGTATATACATTGTATTTTTTAATATCTAACAGTTTCGCTTAATTTTGACGTCATTTACGTCTCAAAATCAAAGAAGCGAAGGTTATTTTATTTTCCCGAACACTTGTATCCCCAACACAGCAGTAAAGAATCATACCCTCCTCAAAAATTTTGTTATCGATTCAATATGTTACAATCGCTCTGATAAGCTTTGAGATGTAGATTACGATACTAGCCATATACTATAATGTTATACTTAAACTTGAGCAACACAAAGACGGATAACATTATAGTATATGTCTAGTATCTTAATCTACAGCTAAAAGCTTATCAGAGCGATTGTAACATAGTGAATCGATACCAAAATTTTTGAGAAGTGTATGACACTTTACCGCTGTGTTACAGGATACAAGTGTTCGGGAAAATAAAATTTGGGGATACAAGTGTTCCGGATAATAATTTTTATAAATTGGGAATTCCATTTAATCCAAGGTGCTTAAGCTCCTTTAATACCATTTTGGAATCCGCTTGATATTTTGTAGTTTTAGCTTCAAGTTAATGTAGCTGCTACTTGAAAAAAGTGTTGATACTATTATCAAATATATTAATTTTTTGGCCGCGAAACACTTAACGTTTCAATTTAAAAGAAAGTAAGTGCCTCTTAAATTATCAAATTTAAGTTTCTGGCAGCTGAGTGTTTTTGTGTAATAACTAATAGTTTTGTTTGAAGTTTCACTTTTGTGCGGAAATATTTTTAACAGTTTGTGTTTTATCCTGTTTTCGTATTTTTTTTCAAAATGTACAATGTTAAGCGCTCTATTTGGACAGAAGTATTGGTTCCAGGAATAACGGTTTGTAAAATCTTACCGATCGATTCAGGCCAGAAAACGTAACTAACTGATGTGAGCCGACGCAGATGGATTCGGCTACTGCTTGGCTTTTACCCTTAATCATCATATCGTTTCTATTGTAATTGATCAAAATCGATTTAATGCTAAGTTTGATTTTACAATTTTAATCCTATACTATAATAAACCTTCATTTTCAATACGTAAGAGAAGCTGCGGTAGAGAACAGTGACATTTGGATATTAATATAACTTGAAAAAGTAACATAACATAAACAAAAGCAAAAGTGAAATATGAAACGCCTCAGCCGACGAAACTCCATCTACTGTGAATGCTGCTACAGCGTGGTGACTTTAATTGAATGTAGCCAAAAGTAGTAAATCGCATAGGGAATATGTGCTTCAAAAGACAATTTTGGGTTATTATAATATTATTGTTATGGGTTATCGTTGTTTTCTACAATACTGTTCGTTTAATACAAAAATGGTGTATTTTTCGCTAATTCATCGTACTAAAGGTACAACGGCTGCTGAAAATTACGTATTATTTTAACAGCTATATTATTTACAGTACATAGTTTTTAGTGTTTACAGTTAAACTTTTAGAAATATGAAACTAGAGATACACAGTTAGATACATGCATACATATATAGTTAGAGATCTTTAAAGACTAACTTTAGTTTCATGACCGTTCTGGTTTTTCATATGTGTAGCTACATTCTGTTATATTAAAATCTGGACCATGTATTATTTAAGCTATTTTATGATTTATTTCGGATAGGAATTATGATCCAGGCTATAATAGCGCATTTCAAAAAAGAAGAATAGGTTTAGAATGATACATTAAAGGCCAATCACAATTTTTGCTCAATAAATTTCTCGAAAATCAGATTATGGTACGCACCAGAGATTTTATTTTCTCCGGCATATGCACAGTTTTGGAGTTGGCCTAAATTTTTAGCTTCCCCAGAAAAATCTGAGGCGAATACATGCACGAGATCCTAGGCACGAGGGGAATGACTTTCAGTCACCTTCAGGTTGATCAACCAGTCAGCGGGAGTACTAAAGCAGGTGAAAGATAAACTTTCAAATTTTTTGGGACTCAGAAATTTTCCTATTTTTGGCAAGTTTTGTGCAATTTTTGCCAACTTTCCTCCAATTCTTCCCAATTTTTTATAAAATTTTTTGCTGAGTCTCTCTTCCTTAAGCATGCATGCTTATAGGGATAACATTATATTCTTAAAAATAACTGTTTTCCACGTATATTCAAGGCTTGACAACTGACGACATATATCTTATTCTTGGATTAATATCTCATATAAGGACCTTACCTTAGGCTCAAATTTAAGGTTTAGTATATCGAGGACAGCACTACCTGCATGTAGCATGCCCTAAGACTTGACATTGGCAGAAGTTTTTTATCGCAAATAATGGTACTGTACGTGCTGTAATAATAATCTTTGCTCCATTTGTTAATAAGGATTTGTGCTCCATTACTGTGATCAACAAACAAGTGTCAACAGCGCAATTTTTCAGTTTCAATTCCTGTTCGTGTAAACATCGATTGTGTTAGTTATCTGGTAAGGTACGATCAGATATGATCATTGCATAAAACTAGAGTAGCTCGCTTGCGAGCCAGAATTCGAGTGGTGAGAACAATCCCCCGGAGCAGAAGTGTGAAAAATATTTGCCACACAATATTTTTGACGCTCGCAATGAGCTTATCGGCCCAGAAAATCCCATATCCGACACTAAAACCAACAATAAACACACATTCAGGTGCTTTTCCCACGACTTCTCACCAAATATTTCGAAAACGTCATTTTTTATGACAAGGTTGAATCAGAACTGTAAAAAATATTTGCCCAACAATATTTTTAACACTTGCAATGAGTTTCTCTGCCCAGAAAATCAAATATAAGACACTAAAAGTAACAAAAAACGCACATTTAGGTGCATTTCGCACGCTTTTCACCAAATATGAAATTTAGCGCCAACTATAAGCTTATAGACTCCAGATTGGGAAGTAGTTGAAAAACTTATTATATATCATTAGAAAGCCCAGATAAAGCTACATGGAATAGGCCTATTAGTTTGTGGATACCTCGTGTACTTATTGAGAAAAGTCGCAAAAACTGGAGGGCGTGCCCGAAAAATGGGCCTAAATGACGTCATTTTGCCCCATAACTTTTCTCACGGCAAAAAATTCAAAAATCGGGCTCCGTCACTACACCTAAATCATTGCGGTTTGAATGAGCTATCGTGTCTCAAAATCCGCCCAACCGTTATCGAGATCCAGGTGCGACACACAGACACACACCACACACAGACACACACACAGACAGGACCACCTCAACCCCCCCTCCAGAGCCAAAATTGAAAATTCTCGTTCCAATCGCTCGCTTTGCTCGCGAGTGAATGAGCGAGCGAAACGTCTATATATACTATAAAAAAGAATATACGCTGACGCTCAAATGCATTTAATAAATTTAGCTTAAGTAAAATTAGTAAATCATTCAAGCGCTATACAAGTTGCAACGATTTTACAATGTACTTGTAAAATCACGTAAAATATCCCAAAAAATTTTTATTGTACAAATAAGATTCAGGAATTTACACTTAACTGTATGGCCGTAGAACGCATTATAACCATTTTTTGGCATCACCGAAACCGTGTTACGGTATAGGGCCGAGTTATGCTCAAATATATAAAGTTTTTTATTAAAAAAGATAATAAAGAAAATTCTTTCAAAAGAAGTTTTAAATCAACTAAATCATTAAATATATGCACAGGCCATGTAACACGGTAGTTAGCATATCGAGAACTACTATATTATCAAATTGACCATGTCTGTCGAAAGATTTTTTTATCACTGAACAAAGATCCTGTCTGGTGGGCTATTAAAAATTTACCAATTCCGTTTTTGAGACCAAAGCTATTTCGCTAATTAGAAGAATATGCTGACGGGTTTATTTCAAAACATATACGTAAGCCTTTTAAACCATTGTCGTCGCGGTCGGCTATTCTTCCTCGTCGGCAATATATATATATATGTATCGATCGACACATTTCGTGGTTGAAATAATACACAAATTCGTCTTTTGATCGCGTTGTGGGAATTGTTATCTTTTGGAAAAGCGCAATTTATACCAATTATATTTTAGACCTTCTGGTCAAAATAATGTATCCTTAACGCAAACGAATGCTCTTGAGTTTAAATTTTTTACTTGTGTTGCATTCTTTGGACTGGTCACAAAATCCTACTGCCGAAACATCTGGTAATGTATAGCAAGTATCTTAGTTTTAGCAGGATTGGTGCTCCAGACCGGAAGGCGGGGCGGGAGGTCCTTGTTTAGGCCTTCTCTCCCATCCCACGCAACCCTAGGAAGTGTTACATGACTTTTTTATTAATAATATCACACATAGCTTCATTCTTTGAGTCAGGTATTTAGCATAGTTTCAACGTCAAAATATAGAGCATTTGCCTGTATTCTTGATTGACTTTTATTAGGAAATATATTGGATCTCATCCGATAGTATATATTTTTATTAGTTATGTTTTAATAATTTGAAGGTCCTTAGGTTAGTTTGTGTGCTCCCACCGCAAAAGCAATAACGCGTAGCCTGTTTAACCAATATTAAACCGAGAACGGTATAAATATAAATTATTACGTAAGCGTTATATCAGCATTGTTATAAGCTGCAATAACTGTGTGTCTAATGAACCCACCCTGTATATATTGCCGTCATGCGGAAGAAAGAAAAACTTTTACTTCTTCTATGTCTTCACGGTTTTGAAACTAACCGCTCATAACTAATTTATTTTGTGGTATGTTTTCATTTTCAGCTGTTGGTGCTAATGCTCCTGCTATGCTACGTTTGCGCTACTTTGATTTGAACCTTTAAATTTGTAGAGCATATTATACGTTTCTTTTTCGGGCATATTGTGCGTTTCTTTTTCGTCTAATCGGTCAATGCACATGACAACCACTTATTGCTTACTGCGGCCTTTTATATGACATTTAATTTACTAATTTTTAAAGACTTATTGGCTGCTGTTTAACATTTTTATGATAAATTCAAAGGTAGAATATCACCAACATTTTGACAAGTGATCCTCGATACCTGCTAAGAATTATATTTTGTGATATTACTTAAGTTTTTAAACTCAGATTTAGTCTTGTAGAGACATTTTATAGTTTAATTTATGGTAAAGCGCATTTAATCGTGAATTTCATTCAAATGAAATTGGTAAGTTTAGCATTAATTGTCACATGCAGTGACAATGCCAGGTGGATCGGGTGGACATATACCACTACCAGAGTCTGTGGGCGAAAATTTTCTAAAGTTGAGAGGTAAAACGAGAAAATTTTTTTTACGCCTTCGTAGTGCTGGAGGTTCCTGGACGTCGGAAACTGGACTTCATTTTGTGGCCAAGTTTTTTGCTGGTGTGTCATGTAAATAAAAAAAATTCAAAATACCGATAAATTGTCGTCGCTGACGCAGCGTGCATCAAATGTAGAACGCTCTGTCTGCCTAGAATGAGCGCAAATTAGTGGCACTGTTTAAATGTCTCGTTTTTGAAAACAGTGCTCGCTAAAACTTGATAGTTAGCTGGTTACCTATTATACCTTTTCACATGTGTTGGTTCTCGGTGTTAACATGTGAAATTATACAAAATGAAATTTTAAATTGGAAAATTTTAAACTAATAAAATGTGTTAAACGTTCTACACCTACTGTTACCAAAAGGACTTTACTTTTGATGAAACAAGGCGTAGAATGTTGTATTTTATTATATAGATTTCCAAATTTTTAGCAAAATTATATACCACAAACCCAAAAATAATCCATACATGCCAGTCCAAATCTCATCGCATTTTGAAGAAAATGACCTCGAAACTTAACTCACATTTTTGTTTTACATATAAGAAAAATTCTGCACGAAAATTATGCTGGTTTTTGATGCTCGAACTAGAACTCTTGGTGGCATAACTTATACTTGGGAGAATTTACTTTAAGGAGCTTTAGTACATTACCGAATGTTAAACGTAATTATGTCTTTGCAACCCAGCCATCATAATTTTCAAAGGTTGGTAATAAATTAAGGGTTTCAATAAAAGGCTTTAGCTATGATGATTGAGTTACAACACATATATACAAATTATAATACTAATTAAAAGCAAAAATATATTTGGAATATTTGGAAACGAATTGCTATCATCGAAATGCGCAACTTTTCGCTTTGCCCCTAAAAAGCGAAATTTCAAATCTTGACAAAGTGAGTTTTTTTTGTCGCGTGTGAACAATAATCGGGTTTTATAGCATAGATTTCCACCGTTGGCCGGAAGCGCTCGGAAATTTTTAGCAACAATTTTACATAATTTACAAAATGGGTAAAAATTGGCTAAAATTGGGGAACAATTTTGCAAAAATTCAAAAAATTAGGCTATATCCCATGCCATACTTCCACTCTCAGTTTGGAACCTAGCAACAGTACTAAATGCAACTAGTTCTAGTTGCCGTTGCTCCGTTTACTCTAGCTGCGTGGGGTAACCTAGAGCTGTGCACGTGTGCGGGTACAGGCGGGGTGGATCGGGTACGGGTTCAAATCTTGATCCCGCCGACAGCGAGTATATTCGGAAGAAGTTTGTATCCGCGAGTTCACAATCCTGCAAGGTTAGAAGTCGGCTCCGATGTCGGAATGACTATGGTGTTCCAGTATAGTTAGCGCCATCAAACAGGCATAGTAGCCCGTTTAGTGAGGGATGTCTCGAAATGATGGTTCTTTTAACATACGCTGTCGAAATAACTAGATTATTCACTTAAGTGGCCACTTCGTGGCGCCCTTTTACATCAAAACGACCGAATTGTGACCTTTACTGAGCGTTGTTTAAAAGAGTGGAGAGTTCGTTTCCTTCAGTGGGTGCTATCTAAAAGGCTGTGTCAGTGGGGATTCGTTGACAAAACTAAACGATTTGTGCAATCCGCGACTTGGCAAAAATAAAGTAATGGTGTTTCGGGTTAATATCATGTTACTGTATGACTAACAAGTGTGTCTATTTTCACTTTATCGATTTGACACTTCGGGCCGGGCTTCGAATTTATTTGAAAATGGAAGGGTTGGCCCAGCTAATATCGTCAGCCAGTGAGTCAATTAGATTAGGTCTCTGGTACGTGGTTTCTTTTAATTTTGAACTATACCTAAACCAAACCATGTACACGGTAAATCGATATTGATTAGACTTAAAATAACTCTAGACAAAGTGCTCTAGAATTTTTAAGACGGTGAACATTCTTTGGACATGTAATGGTAAGCGAGTGATGACCAAAATCAGAAATAATATTGAATAAGATATAGCTTTCAAATGAGTCCGTGATTTCACTTTGAATAACATAGGTCAACCAGGAAACCAATAATATTCATGATAAGTAACTTCAGCAAAATTCGTTAATTTATACAAACTACACACATGGCTGATGTTCAGATCTGTCATGTTAGTTCAGTCAAAGCAGATAGATAAGACGTTTTCCGGTGGTAATAGGGCAAGTTATAGATTTAGGATCTTTGATGTAACGGACTGGAGAGCACTATATAGCAGCGATATCTACATTATTAGTACTCAATTAAACGGATTCTTTCTTTCATAGTTGAGTTGTCATTGTCACCAAGTATTTACACAACTTTGCGATCTTCTTTAAATGATACGTGACCCTACTACCCACAGAGACGACAGTTGGCAATAAAGTGCAAATGTGTTTTATACGTGAGCAACACAGTTCTGGCATACTCCTCTGTATGTGTACATTTTACAGTTAGTATCCGTTATCCAATATCGTTTCATCTAATGGGGAACTGAAAAATTGAACAAACATTTGCGGCTTGTTTGTACTCTGGCTTTTTATCTTTTTATTATATATACAGCGGTATATGAATTGGGTTATATTAAGAATAGATAATGATTTATTGCGGAAAAATACTGAAAAATAAAAACGAGAGTGCTTTTGGTTTTTGATACAATTAATCATAAAAAATACATGTATCCAATATGTATTCTTTATATAAATAGCTTTCGTGTTAGAGATGTTTCAAAACCTTGCCGTTTAAACTATTAGTTATAGCAGTTGGTAATATCTAATGACCTGCTGCCAATCTTTGTTTTTGAGAGACTGAAATTACATGTCCCTACTTTTCAGGGGCGTCGATACAAAGATCAATTGGGGCCGTGCTATCGCACAGCTTTTGTTGGCGCACCCACTAGTTTACTACTGCAAAAATTTTTAACTTGCAATTGTTCAATCCTTCTATCAAACGGCCACCATAATGTGTGACTACTTCACAATAAAAACTTTCCGGCGACACAACCGTTATTATTTCACTGTATAGTGCGCTATTCCAAAATTGAAGTTTATGCAGGAATTTCCCACGTATCACTGAAATTCAAAATCTTGACCAATTTTTAAGCCATTTACAATCAGTCTGCAAATAATATGTGGTATACTTTATAAAAGGCCCAGCATGTGGAAGTCTACGGTACACTATCCTAGACATACTTGCACAATATGATAAAACATCTAGTGCACGAGACAACCATAAATTTATCACTACGGCATTTACGACACCACACCACAGGCAGCAAAGTCAAGTATGTATAAGTTTTTCATATTTTTACACTAGGCTTCATAACACATTTCAATTACCGCTTTCTGAGCAGTTTATAAAAATTCGGAGGTGGACTCTATACGATAATGCTGATATTGCCTGGGACCTAGTATAACATAGCTTTAAAATAGTCGATACTGTTCGTTCACTATACTAGTGCAAAGCGAGCGCCTAATATCTGAATTCGCATGAATTTGTTATCGAATAAAATACTGTGAAGATCCATTCATCCGGTGATGAGCTATAATCTCCATAGATGGACAAAGAAAAGAAATAATTGACGATTTTTACCGCTAACAAGTTTATATGAGGAACCGCCGCTTCAGTTACTGTAGAGTCACACAGCCTGTGTGTGGACAAAACTTTCACGTGGTGGATCCTTCGCAACGTAAAACTCTGCATAATGTTTCTGTTGATTAACAATGATTTTACAATCTCTGAACGACCAGTCGCGTAATGTATTAGCAATCTATGCACTAAATTTTGTTCTAGTAGGTACTGCAATGAAATTGAATGGTTAAGAAAATCATTCAGTTTTATATATCTTCATTGGTGCAGCTATTTTGAGTGAACTTCGAACAACGATGAACTCAATGATGTTCTTCACACAGACTAGCTTTTGGTAACTGTGAAGGTTCTGAGAAACACACGTATAGCGATTTAGTGTCTATTATTTGTATATCATACATCAGCGAGTTGGATCCACCACAATTGTGTTAACGTTGGATTGTTCAACTATGGGAAATGGCTAAAAAAAGCGTAACGCCTTACCAATTTTTGCTTTATCCTTATACTTTTGGTTCAGATATATTACGATAGAGGTTTTCCGCGTGTCTTACATTTTTTCTCATACTACCATCATAGCTAATTTTAGGGAGATTTTAATGTTAATTTGGTGCGGATTGCGATTGTTGAGGCTTGTAAACTCTGAGGATACTGGCTCGAGTCTCATCCATATTAAACATTTACTGAGGTGTATTTTAAAAATGGATTTTGCCAGGTAAAAAAAAGAAAGTGTGGTTCAACTGAATATAGAGCTAGATATTACATGGTCTTGAAGAGATTTTGTTCCTAGAGTTCTGTATGAACGTTCTTGACGCATTAAATAAACAAACCCAAACTGTGTGTATATAATTCATTAATGCTACGTACATAAATAAATATATCAACAGCCTACACAAACTGTAGATGTGTGACACTCTTCAAAAATAGAACCATGATTAGTTGTTGATGTTACTAAATAAACTGACAACATTCAAATGTTTTAGTTGTTGGCGTGAAATGAATTAATTTGATATCGATTGATCTCACTGTGGGCATTCAAGGACAGCTTCAGCTTAACACAGAGAATGTCACGTTCTTGTCGTGTTAGTTACTTTTTGGACTGATATATAGATTAGTCTTTCATATCAAATGTATATATTAAAGACTTGCTGCTTGATATTCGATATTGTTTTGTTCATAATCTTATTAAATAATTTCATTTCATCAAGCACGTGCCTCGATATTTGGGCTAGTTTTATATTTCATACAAATTCCTACAGCAGATTGAGCGTTACTGATTACCATATTGATTAAATTAACAATTTATTAGCATATAAATGATATTCGCCTACGAGTTGACCTCAGACGAATCATAGTCGCTGTAGCTGCTGCTCTTTCAACTTAAAAGACTAGATTTATGGTTTTGTGTAGCGGAACGTTTTCATAAAAATTTGACTACGTAATTTTTTTGGGATTATGCTGGTAAATATCGAGCCAAAAGACATAGTTTTTTCTGAATAATATTTTAGCGTGAAGCAATCCCAATAAAAAAATTCTTTAGAAGCGGGTCGTAAAACAGGATAATACATCATAATCACCCAGAATCCATGTTTTTATAAAATTGTGCATTATAATGTAGTAAACTTACTTCAATGGCTATAAAGTTATACTGTTTCATATATATGTAAATATATCAAGTTTCTTATGAACATGGCTTTAATTTAGAATAAAATTTTGCAGCGCTGAAGGCTTTAATCAATTTACAGAAAATTCAAGCATCGCACGTTGGTCGCAGTTTTTGAACATCCGAAAGTACTATTGTTCCAGTAAATGTTATATATTATATTGTAGACTGTATTTGTCCATTAAGATCAAATGAGACAACTGGCATAGAACATAAATAATTCCTTCTCTGGCATCACTTGCAAGGCATAATCTAACTATAGTCGGAAACAATGTCATAAACTAACGGCTGCTGCAAGAATGGTCGTGTTTTGTCATGAAATGTACTCAGTTTGTGATGCGTTGAAATTAAGACGTTTTTAGCAAAACAATACGCTCTACTCTATTTACATAAAATTTCAGAAGCTAAATTTTAGCAACTAAGTGGTTGATTCGCAAACTATATTTTTCGGCAGAAATAGGGCATCTGCTCTATTTGCGTAAAACTTTGGCAACAAAATGTTAGTAACGTTTTGTGGGTTCGCAAATTATAAAGGGTCTTTAACAAAAATAGGCCAACCACCACTCTGTTTGCGTAGTATTTAAGCAACTAAATTTCAACAATGAAAATATGGATTCACCAATTTTTAGCAAAAAAAGATAGGGCATCTGCTTGATTTGCGTAATATTTTAGTACCTACAGTTTAGCAATACAATTGTAGACTCGCAAATTACAAAGGCTTTTTAAGAAAAGATAGGGAAATTACTGTATTTGAATAAAAATTTTGCGCCAAGCTTTTTGAAAGGCAATTGTGGATTCGCGAATAATAAAGCTTTTAACAAAAAATACTGCAACTACTAATACATTAGATCGTGGCAACTAAATTCTAGCAAATAATAAAATTGCTAGTTTGCAATTAGTATACTTTAAACCCTGTAATTCCTGAACGCACAGATCAACATGTCCCCATACTACGTTATGTAGTGGGAAGGCGTAGGCATCATATAAAATCATAAGTAGATTGTGAAGGTTCGATATAAAATAGGATACACCATCAAAAGTACAAAAACAGGATTTAAACCATAAAAATTATCAAAATATATCACATAACTAGCGTTGGCAACATTTACTTTATATAGGTACTATGCAGTTATATATACTATTTTCTGAAGAGGAGGCAGCAGAACAAACTTAATATATAGTGACAAATCTAAGCAAATGTTGCTAGGTCTATTCAGTTATAGTCCCCCAGCCCAATCTAATCTCAGTATGTATTTTTTTAGATATAATTCGAACCTCATTGGCTGAGATGAATGGCGTCAAAATCAGGTCAACCAGTTCACGAGTTATGGAACTATTATGCCGATTTAAGTGATCCCCTAAGCCTTAGCGTAAGCCATTAACCAAAGAATTCAGATGATTTGGCACTATTCGAATCAGCTTGTCAATACGATTCGAATGTTGTACAAAGTCATACAATTACTGAAATAAATTTACCAATGATAAACAAAAAATCGTATTAAATGATTACTATAAGTATTGTTCTAATGAAGATTTTTAACCGATTCAAGGAACTGAGTCGAACTGCAGCAAAATGAACGAAATTTCTTCAAAATTGACGATTTTGATGATGAAGGCATATAACAGAAAAGACCAATTTTGCTTTTACACAATATCCTATTAAAACTGATGCGTTTTAGCTTGTATATTCACAGCACATGACCATCATGTTGGCTACATGATGCAACATCACATCATCGATACTCCCCTACTGTATCATTGCCGTGACCATAAAACCATTAAAGCAATGAATCTAAGTAATCTTAAATTATTGCACCCAAACTCTCACCGCAGCATTTAATTTATACTAATCGTTCCAGTATCGCCAGTCGTTCGTTCTTGTTTAGTAGCTGATTCACAAACAAATTATAAAACATGAATCATTTTAATTATGCACATATTAAACTATATTAATTTTGGCAATATTTTTAGGTTTAAATCAGTATCGCTACTTAATGTTGAAATAGTTAGCCAAAATGTAACAAAATTATGGTAAAACCGAGATGTTATAAAGCGCCTCTGTTCGATATGCGATGATTTTAGCAAGTTTTATTAATAAAATTCCCTTGAAAACTTCATTACTAATAACGACACTTTCTTCTATATCATTATGTAAGTTCATTATTGTTTTTATTATTATCGTATCGAAAGTAGCTCCTTTAACTTCACAACAACATCATCTACTCACAAATCATAAGCCATCACGAGTTCTTTTGATCTTAACCGACGGATTTGCGGGTCACTACCTAGACTGGTACGAAAATTTGGATGCGTTTCGTCGAATACGATATGAAGGTGTTTGGTCGGATCAACTGATCGCGGAATTTCCATCACTTTCACTTCCGAATCACTACAGTCTCGTTACAGGTAAGGACCAATTTTGATTTGGTGAAATATTACTAATTTTCGAAACAGTGATTTCGACTGCGTAGTACGCTGGCTGGATGATATTAGTTGAACCTGAGCAAACAATCTGCTGACACTGTCTGTTTTAGACATTATTTCCATTAACCAGTTAATACCCAAGTCAATTCGGGCATCGCACACCGTTTGATAAACTTATTCCGGCGTTCTTAGTCGAATCCTGATTGTATTGGTGCAAACGGAGTACGCAATCTACTGAGCTATCTCCCGTAGCTATTGTTTAGTCACGAGGCGAAAATAAGTAACATGACAAACTCAATTAAGACAACGCGTTGAAATTTGAGCTAATAGCAGTTGACAACATTGGATCTGAAACGATAAACGTGCTCATTTTTGGGAAGTCAAACTTAAAATCATTGGATTTTAATTTATGGTAGCGCGAAATATTATTTGAGATAAACATGCGAGTGCTATGTGTTATGTGGGGACAAAATATGGAATCCTAAACGCATTTGTAACTTATGTGTTTAACATTGTACTTTAAACAAGTTTTGTTTTTCATACAACGTACTTATACAATTTGCCATTTCTATCGCAACGCGATTCAGCTGTAAAATGTTAGGTAAAAGGTTTGAATAAAAAGTACCTGTTTTGCAGCGAAAGTTGTTTTAACATCGCAACGTGCCCGAAAAATACATTACAGTGTGTCGTGGATTTCGAATTTTTTAACTTGCTACCCGAATAATTCTTAACATTTTTGACAAATTGCCTCAACGTTATTTATATATTTGCGGGTTAGCCTATTGAAAATTTTACTCTTACATTGTATTATTGTCTGAATTATTAGATGTTTGGTAACAATACCCTGTTCCAAAATTTTTTTTCTGCAATTTAATAGCTTCATCACACAAACATGAGATAGTTTTTTATAACAACTGCATTCAACTCAGACTAAACAGAAAATAATAATTCACCACTATCTTATGCGTTTAAGGTATGCATCCCGTGCATCATGGGATTGTTGGGAACTACATGTACGACGAGTTAACAAGACGTCGATTTCATTGTGGCACTGAGCCGTCCGACTATGATCCACATTGGTGGGAACAAGCGGAGCCCGTATGGAAAACAAGCGCGAGAAAAGGTTAATTTTATTTTAAGACTATTTGCCTAACATCGACTAGCTTTAGTGTTTGCAAAAGCTATTTGATCACTGAAATGTCTGAAATGTTTTACTAAGCACGAAAGCTATTTTACTGCTTTGAATGAAGATGGGATGCAATGTAGGTTCGGGTTATTTTTGGTGTTATCGAACTTTTTATAATGACTTAAATAATAGACCGCTACTGGTAAGCATCAAAGGGCTCGAAAATACGTTAATTTATTTACCACTAGTGCAGTAATAGTTTAGTTTTGGGGAATGTAATTAAGACAGATTAGCTAGATGAGTGGTGGTGAAGGTTCGTCGGCTTGGGGGTAGATTGTGGGTGTGGGAGGTAGGTCTGTGGGGCTGAGGGAAAGGGATATATTTTTGAAATTGTTAGGAACTAAAATTATTTCCAATTTTGCTAAAATTTTCCCAATTTTTGTCAATTTGCGATAAAATTTTGCTAATTACCTATATTTCTTACCCCTTTTTTGAATTTTTTCAATTTTGCACCTAATTTTTGCTTTTTTTGGCTAAAATATTCGGCGCTTAAGGTCGAAAGGGGCGGGTGACGAAGGGGGGGGACTCGGAGAAGTTGGAAACTTTTTGGAGAGGTACGTTTGACTTGACGGGTGCGCGACGCGACCTTTAGGGGGCTATCTCCGCAACCACCTATCAACACCTATGAGCTAGATGAAATACGATTGTAACTGTTAAGGCTCATTTTTGAATTACAACATTTTTTGATTCGACATTCAATATTGTATGGACAACTTGTTCCTTTTACGGCTAATGTTTGAGAACTATAACTTGATCTATATATTCGGAACCTCAGATTTTGGCTACGTACGTTATAACAACATATTTGATAATTTTAAATATGTACGGTGGTTGAAACATTAAGATCCGAGCTTCGTATTTATCATTTGAAATATGATAAATATCAACAGTGTTAATATCAACGTTAACAGTGGAATTTTATTTCCAAAATGAAACAGCGATTCCATGTAACGAAAGTGATTCTCGATTCTCCATGTGTCGGTCTTGACCGAGCGCGTATTAATCTTGTGCACATTTTTGAATTGCGGAGATTATACAGAAGAACATGAGTTCCACCTCAGGCTCAACATATTACCTTACCAATATGAGCGATAACTGAGAATTGATCTATAAAAACTGAGTTGGTCAAGATTCTGTAGTAAAATTCACAGCATTTGGTCATACCTGTGTAATTTACATTTTACGATAGTATTGAGGTTTTTATGCTTTCCCCAAAGTTGTATATGCAAAGGTAGTTTCGGTGTATCATCTCTGTCACCGAATTTGCTTTGTTTGTCAGGGCCCAGTAACCAGCTAGAATTTCAATCATACGTTTCTTTTATCTGTGTTCTGATATCATTGGATTTCTTGGCGCCCTGATAAACAATATACTCAGTGTAACCGAGAGTACAACCGACATCCATTGATAGCAGAAGGAAAAACCGTCATAACTCGTGTAAACGTATCAGTACGACCGAATATAAAACCTTCTGCAAATGTTTCTTCCGCGACGTAATAGTAAGCGTTTCAAAAATACCCAGGCCTTTGATTCATCTTGATAGAGCAAGATGCTGTTCTGTTCAAACACCGATATCATTCCGCACCCATTGAAAACATACAGCACAGTTTAAGTCCTAACGCTGTCACTCCGTCACTCAACTCCAAAGATATGCAGCCACTTCAACGATATATAGTCAAGCGAACGGTTACATTTCCAACTTTCAGGAATCAATACAGGTCTATATTATTGGCCTGGTTGTCAGGTCAAATATGATGATCATACATCGCCGGTATGCATTCCATACAATGGAACATCGAGATCGGAATCGTTAACACTCGACAATATTAAAAGTCTTATGGCAGCGTTCACAAGTCACACATTTATTTTAACATACTACAATGGCATTGATTTAAGTGGACACAGGTTGGTTAATACAATTTCGCTCGTGCTCATTTTAAAAACCCTAAATTATGGCGTACTCTGGTAAAGTCGATGAATTTCGACATAATAGTCTTATGTCCATATTTACAAGTCATACATTTATTTTGACAAACTATAAAGGCATTGACTTAACTGGACACAAGTAGGTTAATGTAATTTCACTTGTGCTCGTTTTGACAGTCCCAAATTATAATGTGATCTTCTAAAATCGGTAAACCTCGACACAAAGTCTTATGGCCGCGTTTACGAGTCATACATATATTTTGACATTACTACAACGGCATTGATTTAAGTGGTCATAGGTTGGTTAATACAATTTCACTTGTGCTCATTTTAAAATCCCTAAATTATACTGTAGTCTGTTAAAATCGTTGACCGCCGACATAATAGTCTTATAGGCCCCGTTTGCATGTCATACATTTATTTTGATATAATACAAGGACACTAACTTATGTGGACACAGGATGATTAATATAATTGCACTTGTGCTCATTTTGAAAGCACTAACTTATAATATTATCTGGTAATTTTTTTGTAACTTTCCTTAATAATTATGTTTTGTAATCAATGAATATTTGGGAAGTTTGTTCAATAATTGATAAAAAGAAAAGTGTTAGTCAAAATCAGTTGTAGAAATTGTTGTCATTACAATATTTATCTTCTGTTTTCAGCTAATGCGGTAAACAGAAGAAAACCTGATCATATTTGTTTTTTCATCCATGGGTAATCGTTTAAATTCTTTCCTCTCCAAGCCTTAGACATTTAGTATCCTTAAGCCTAATGTCCTTAAGCCCTTATGCGCTTTAAGCTTAAGAACATGAATCTTAGAGCAAGACTAATCCTATCCAAGGCTCATAAATTATAAAACTTTCGGCCTGTAACTCGATATTAGTTACGAATATGTTTGTATCTAAGGAACACATGTCACGCCCACAAGAAAAACTTTGACACAATTTAAGAATTCCACCCTACACATTTCAACTTCTTCTGTTGGCGTTTCGTTAGAGCCATGGAATGAAGAATTCGGTTGTTCGATTTAATATTATTCTTTGTGAAACTGGTTACGTCCTCAATTAATGCATCATTTACGATAAGATGCGTGCGCCAGGACCGAATTATGTCACACGTCCAACTCAACTAGTTCGAGTGAACTATAGCTTAACTAGACTACTATGGTACATTTTTATAGCTTAGCTAGTCTTAATGTGACAAACAGGGAGCTTAGCTGGGATCTGCGTGACAAACGGAGCGTCCGGCTGAACTGTCAATTGAGGAATTTTATTTAGTATTGTGCTTAGTGTAATAGCATTTTGTTCTATGTTATTTTCACACTAATTCTAAGTTATATATTTGTTTTAATATATACAATTAACGTTTTAAGCTGTATGCCGCTTTTGGGGCATGATTTAGAAACGTATAGTAAAACGAAATGTTCGCGGATTAAATAGTCTCTGGTTTAAGTTATAGGACTCAGCTGAACGCCTCGTGACAAAACCACAGTCTGACTCGACACTCGATGACAAATGCATAGCCTAGCTAGGCTATTCAAAAATTTTATAGTCGAGCTAGACTGTATGCGTGACATCGTAGCTAACTAATTTGGACGCGTGCATAATTAGGGCCATGCGCACGCATCTTATTATAAATGATGCATAAGAACTAGGAAAGCAGTTGTTGAATAAAATTATTTTAGGTATGGAACATTTCGCCTCCATCGCCAGCTCCGTGGAATGAAAAATCCGGTTATTCGATTTAACGCAATTCTACGTGAAATTCTCTACGTCGCCGACATCAGTAAAGATCTAAATGTAATTGTGGCGTCCGATCATGGTATGATGAATGTGCCAGCAGAAAACAAACGCTACTTGGATGATTACGTTGATTTTAGTTGGATCAAACAAACTGTCGAATCCGGTGCCTTAACTCAGATCATACCGACACCTGGACACGCGAAACACGTATACTATATTTTTTTCATTTATTATCATAATTCTTTTGTATTGTTTATTTTGAACTGAAACTATACCTTTAGAAACTACAAGTGTAATGAAAATGCCACCTAGGCTACTTGGTATTTCCTCCGGTTAGAGAATGATCCAAATGTTCTTTGCAAATTTTGCCTTTATTTTCCCTATTTGTGTTCAAATTAGTACTCGTAGGTAGTTTTGCGATTTATTATTTTTGTACATAAATAAAAATTACCTTGACCTCGTTGGTGAAACTCATAGGATGACCAATAATGACTGCTGGCAATTTCTGGTATACATGCTTCAGACATTTTTGTTATGATTAAGCCTTATTTCCAGTTTGCTAGTTATAAATCTCGTCGTCATATTTGAAGCCAAACCGAAATTCTACTTACCATGTTAGATTTATTGTACAAAATTTCTATATATAAGTGATTCTAGTGTAAGATTTAAGAATGTTTAAAATTTAAACATGGTCCAGTTGTTGCGAGATTCAGTTTGAAGACTTAGAAATGAAAGTAAACTTATCTGGCTTAAATCAGGTAGAAAGTGTTTAATTTTATACAATCACTAGGATGTGGAATCGGTGCGGTTATCGCGCTACATAATGAGTCGATATTTATAAATTTTTGGAAAAGCCAAAGTAAACAGCGCTAATAGAAAAACCAATTTTAAATTTAGAAATTGGTATTATAAAAGTTCATACAGTTTGAAATTGCACCCATTTGTTGCCAAATCCAGTTAGTCTGCCTAGCTAAAATTAAAAATCTTAAGGAATATAAAAAATGGTTTAGTTCGTTTTAGTTTGTCAATAAGGCGTAAAACTAATCTTCATTCTGTAGGCTAGATTGCCTAAAGTAAAACAGCGAAACACACGTGTTGATTATTGTTTGTTTATTTGTACTGTTTAATTGTTTGTACTGTTAATAGATTTACAATATGTTGACTGTTATTAATCCAATTCCGAACGTTAAAATCTACTGGACCACACCCGATCGCTCAACTATTCCGTCGAGCTTTCATTACGTCAAATCTCCACGCGTTGCAGAACTTGTACTTATTGCTGATCCGGGTTATGGAATATTTATTGTAAGTTGCCGTGTTTGACACAGTCTATTTAGCTTTATAATCATAGTAAACAGAAACTACAGAACGTTTATAAATATTTAAATTTATTCCTATACTTCGAGCTAAAATTCAAGTTACTGGAGTTTTGTATTGCCTTCAAAATAAATAAAACACGATATTATGGTATAAAATGTCCTCATAAGAGAGTGTATGTTTCAAGCTGCTTTTTTGGTCCGTGTTTTGTCTATCCCTCATTTTCATAGACGCTTTTAAGAAATCTTTTTGCCTATATTTTAGGTCGACTGATTTCCAAAAATTAAATATCAAATTAACTTTCATATCTAGCGTTTTATATATTTATCAATTATAGTATGTTGTGAAATTATGCATAAACGGAATATAATCCGACAGCTTTAACATAAATTTTTGGAGCAAAATTCTTTTGAAATCGAGATGAGTTTTTCTTTGCATTGGATAAGTTGGCGCTGTTTCCAAACATCGAGCCATTGCCACTGTCTTGTTTAGTGTGAAATCTAGATTTGTGCGCAGCATGAACATTTAAATGCCTTGGTAATGTTGTTTATGTAGCTTCTATAAACAAATCAAGGGCGTAACTAGGATTTCGCCAAGGGGGGTACAAACTTCAACCTGTTGTGAAACTATCGTGCAATAAAATTAGCACAATATCTCAATGCGTTTGACTAACATCAATGTTTCACACAATAGGGCGACTCTGGATAACAAAATGTACAAACTTTTTATTCCATCCAATTGTGTTCAAATTCACGTACTAATAGGTATGGTGTGAAACTTTTTGAATGTGAAGGCTTCAGCAGTGAACGGGTAAAACGTAAAAAAATGACAAAAAAAGTTATGCAAAGCCGCCCATAGCCGCAAAATAAAAAGATATATAGACAAAATATAACTTGAAATCTGTCCAGAAATCACTACTGAGTCGTATGAATTAGAACAACGCTATTTTCGGATTGTATTTTCGAACATATTTGTTGATAACATCGTCATAGTCGAGATGAAGCCACTTCTGAATTGCAACCATAACCAAGTCTTTGACGTGTTCCTCTCCCATTGTCGTGCGAAACTACGTTTTCAGTAGTCGAAGTTGGCTAAATGTGCGCTCTGCAGTTGCTGTAGTAACCGGAATCGTCGCAAATATCTTGAGAAGGATGGCCGTATTTGGGAAATTGCTGAATCACAAGCATCAAGCGCTTTTGAAACAGATAAATAATATTAGGCTCACGCCAATGTCTTTGCCAGCAACCAAATTCCACACAACACGCCGCCGTTCCGTCCTTTAGTAATAAATATATGTCTCGAAAACGGATTCCACATCATGAAATTCGCAATCCAGGCATTCCGATGGTAGCAGCTGCGCCATTTTCAGTGCGTCCTTGGATTTGTTGCTGAAACGATTGCATAGTTCGACTAACATTGTGTCAAGAAAAGGATACCAGACGGCGCGCATGTAGTAATCTTGCGCAGAATTTGCAGGAATATTACTGCAATGTCGTTGCCTTCCCGCGAGCCGAGGTTACCCAATGACAGCTTTAGGATCTGACTCTAGCTAGCGACACATCGCAGTTGCCTCTACGAATAACACCTTAAATGGATCGCCAGTAGAATCCTGTGAGCGCCATTCAGTAAGTGTAGCGATAACACCATCGATTTCCGCCGATGCCGCAACGAAGGTCAATTCTATTGCTTGCAGCAGCGTGGACACGTCTTTGCTTAATCCAAGAACTTCCCTCAAGGCCAAAACAGAAACCAGAAATGCCGGGGATGTGATGTTATTACCTAGACTGTATTCTTTTTGTGGCATTTAAGACGCTGATTAATGGCTTGTATAACCCCAGGAAAACGAAGACGGAATCATGCCTTTCGACCCATCTTGTGGTGCAGTGTTGCTTTAGACTACCATGGCGAGCCGCGGGGCAACATTCGGTAATAGCGGCTTCAAGTAGATTGACTCGTTGTGCGGAATTCATGAAGAAATTGGCTGAACCTTGGATAGCCATAACGGCTGCTCGAATTTCCGGTATATTTGAGCTTTTGCAGAGAACCAGATTCAAACAGTGGCTGTATGAATGGACGTACGTAGCATTGGGGCATTGGCTGCGCACAAGGACTTGAACTCCGTTGACTTTTCCACTCATAGCTGCCGCGCCATCGTATTCCTGCCCAACCATATTGGCGTTATCCAGCCCTAACGCTGCTACTTGGTTCATCAGCCTTCGGGAAATAGCTTCGAATGTTGTTTCCATCAGGTTAACGAACCCCGTAAAAGTCTCGTAAATTTCGTTTTTTTGAGCTGACGTATCTCCCAACAACAGCGAGTTGTTCCGTTTTCGATAAGTCTGTTGTCTCATCAGGTTGGATCGCAAACAATTTAGCATCCTGAATTTCAGATGATATTTTGCGTAGCATTACGGTTCCAATAAAGTCAATAAAATCGTTCTGGCCCTTAGAAGACAAATACATTGCGTTGCATGGTCCGTTTTGGAAGTGATTGGCCAGTGCGTCATCACGGAGGCCCGAAGATTCCCTTGTGTAAAGTCGATGTGCTCCTAATCCACGTTAGTGTCTATCGGTCCAGCATTGCGGTGGCCCCTCAAGCCCACATTAAGTCTGACACAAGTTTCCATTTCGTGTATGATTGCTCGGAAAATTCCCCGATTGTGGTTTATTTGGTCCGCTCGTTGTGTGTCCAGTTGACTGCAGACATCCCCATGCACCACGGTTTCCCTAAGTCCTTGGAGCGCTAGCACCGAAAATGCATGATAATCAAGTGTTAAGTGTGTGTTCAGGTAACTGTCTTTCCCTGTCAGTTTCTTGAAGTCGCAGAAAGCGTCTGTGACCAGAACGACCCATTTTTTGCTTACCACCCTTGCCGGTTGTTTCGGGCGCAAACAAAATGCACGGCAGGCACAATAATCCTCGTAGTTCAGGGGAATAATAATAAGTTTGGTAACGTGGAGTCGTAATGTGTCTGATGCCGACATAATACTTTCGGCCGGAATGTTCTGTGTATGGGAATTTGCAGCCCGCATCAACATTCAAAGTTTTGTCAATAAAGCGTAATCTGCCCGCCCGGGTCATGGTGCCTGAATTTAGCAATCTCAGGGATTCCGCTATGTTGACGTATTCAGTAGCAGGCTGAATATCCGTAGCGGCTGTTTCTTGCCTAACAATTGGTACGTCGTATAAAAATGCTGGCGCAGCGCTCGGAAAAGCTTCTGAAAAAGAAGTGGCTTCTGAAAAGGATGAAGTTGCCGGCGATCCCAGGAATGCGGCTATTTGTGTTTGTTTGGAACGATTAGAGGCAG
Source organism: Trileptium ribeirensis (assembly GCA_030248225.1). NCBI lineage: Eukaryota > Metazoa > Nematoda > Enoplea > Enoplida > Thoracostomopsidae > Trileptium > Trileptium ribeirensis. Next base: position 54,054 of record JASANE010005924.1, on the reverse strand, counting down.
TTTCTTTGGCGCGACGGGGGAATTCAGAAATGCGCATTCGTAGCACAATAATTTTATCCACCAATGAACAAGTTATTAACTGAAAAAATAAAAAAAAATATTATCATATTTAATATTACTATAAATATAACCATGTTCCCCATTGGTTACGTCCTAGAAGCAAATTGCTACTGATAATAATAAAAACGGTGCTTTTGTATCGATAAGCTTCAGATTAAAAGACCATTGCTTAAAATGAAGCTGAAAAGTCGATTTAAGCGAATCGTCTATTAGTTCGTTAATTTTTTATATCCCAACGAGCATTGTGACATTGCTTACAATTTTTATCAATCCTGCAATGCAATAATTGTGATCAATTTTAATTATTTTGTAGACATATTAAGGCGTGTTTGAAAGTTGCATCTACCCTGCTATTAATTGGCATCATTTGTCTTTATAAACTCTCAACCTAGGAATTTATTTTAGATGAAGGAAGAAATTTAAAAATAATTACCCACAAAACGAGCATTGCTCTTTTGGTGATGATTTTCACTCGTCGGTTAGATTTTCTTTCTACTGCAAATATTAAATGGCGTAAGCTTCTCAATCCGATTTTGGTTTTTCATTGCTCTTTGAATTAAGCTACTGTTTTCTTTTGTACATTTAGTATTGCGTGTTTAGTATTATGTGCAACAAAAATGCTCAAGGATGTCAATTTGTTCATCTATCTTTAGATAGGCTAATGATGTAAATTTGGTAGTAAGATCCGTACAAACTATACTAATATCCGTAAACCAATAACAATTAATTACACTCTGATGTCATATTTTGCGAAACATTAATATCGTAGTTATGCAGAAATATGGTAATATTATTAACTCATCGACTTCAGTGTTGTTTTACCACCAAGTAAAAAATCAAAACTTAAAATTTATATATCGAAATTTTCTGGAATGTACACAAAGTTTACATATATGCGAATTTCCTAATGTAAACGTATATTCCTTTAATATAAAAGGCAAAGTTCATCTCTACGCGTATCTTTTAATATAAACGTCGACTTTTAATGTTATAGTTTATTTCCATAGGTGTCGATAGGGGGTTACCTCCTGAGGTCTGACCTGGATCTACTCCCATGTATCTACCCAGCATAAACCATCTAGCTCCTAGGCCGGCGAATCTTAGACACCTGTGGCAATATACTATAACAGTAAGGCTTGGCTCCAATTTTCTATACTTTAATACTCTAAACTATAATAGTAAGGCACCAGCTTGGTTCAAATTTTCGCATTGAATTAACCACTGTAGTGACATAATAGCAGTATTACCACTACTCTTCTTCCATTAGTGACTTTTACAAAAAATTTATTTTGGTCTAGATATTGTAGAGTGTTTCTGCTAGTTCGTTGGGTATAACTGGATAGAACGAAAATGGAAGATGATAATGTAAGGAATCGGTTTACTTAGGGAATCGATTAGATTTCACAATTATACCTTTTCATATTCAGAGGGTGAAGCTCATTTTTATTGAGGCTTAAAGTTTGTACGAAACGGTATCAGGAATTTTGATTTGTACAGAAATCAACCAACAGCTACGCATCAAACAAACAACTTCCACCAGCGACAATATATGATTGGGCTGCCGGAATGCACGGGTATGATCCACGGCACCGCGCCATGCACGGAGTATTTTTGGCGTACGGGCCAGGTACGTTATAGATAGTCTCGTTAATTAATAGTTAACTCGGCACACTATGAAATTTCATTTACAGCATAATTTTCAACATATAAAGGTTTTAATTGTAATCTATAGCATTGTGTCTATTTAGTTAGCGCTGCAAAATGTGAATTAATATGTGCGATAAGTTCCAAACAGCCGACGACACATAAGGTTCGCGCTAAGCTGCGAGAACGTCCACTGTTTTATAATAATGTTATGTATATAATGTAAGTCTGTACACCAACCGCCTTGAGTGCCGATATCATACATGGTGGAGGGGGGTGTGGGTCCAAAATCGCACGGGATAGCGGGTGCGTTGAGGGCATCGTCAGGGAGGGATAAATTTTTGATATTTTTTGGAACTCAAATTTTTTAAATATTTTGAAATTTTTTAGAAACTTGCCCTTAACTTTTATCAATTTTCTCAATTTCGCCGAATTTTTGCTCATTTATGTCTATTTTTGCCAAGATTTTCCACGCGCTTAAGGCGCTGGTGAGGGAGAGGATGGGGTGCGGAGCTTCAGGAGATCAGGCTGCCTCCCAGGGACATAGGCGATTCCCCGACGCAGCCCGAGCCCCACGAGTATAATCCCCCGTTATGAGCATGAATCACCGAGATCCTATTTACCTTATTAACATACCTGAAAATATGATAATAAATAGTGAAAGGTAAAAAGCAAAACTTAGTTTCTCTTAAATGTTGGAAAGAATGTGCGGAGATACAAGTACTTCTGCAGAGATCAAAACAAATAAAAGTTTATACCTGAAGCGACGGGTAGTAGTGGAAGGAATAGAAGCACAAAGAATTATTCCTTTACGAGCGAAATTTTCGAACCCAAAATTAGTCACACTCGTAAATCATTTCCCTAGATAAACGTTTCAACTGAAATTAGCAAGTTTTCACGTCATATGCAACGAAAGTAGTGAAACTAAGTTTCAAAAAACAGGTCAGATGTATAGCTAAAAACCTGTCAAATGTGGGCAGCGTTATAAATAATTGTTAAAATCGATTCGAATATGACATTTATGACAAAATATACGACGGTGGAAAGGGATTTAAGTACATGGCTACAGCTATACTATCAGGTGAGAGCACTTGAATTGTAAATGCTAAATTGTACATCTTCGACATGTATTCAATCGTAATTTCATATCTCCTGATGTTTTTGTGGTGATTTTATAGCCAAGTATCCCATATCCTGTCATTTTATATGAACAACTAAACGTACATATTTTGCTCCTTTATACGTATCCTTGATATTTGACAGCATATGACACCTCAGCTATTCCCAACAACCGTTGGTCCTTTAGGACACTAAATTCCAGAAAAATACGCAATTTTTGTTCCTAATCAACAACCTTATAGAACAGAAGCATACCCCATTATGTTATTTTGCCGCAAATATATAGTCATTTAGTTGTGGTTTTTACTACCTTTGGCTATGTTAAACCTGCAGTTTGCGTCGTCGCCGGTCCAAACGATTTTTTCTTATTTCTGCATTATAATCTTGCGGGGACAAGTATAATGGCAAATTATTATATAGCTGGACATGAAGAGTGCGTTTCTGGTTTTGTTTGCTATTTTTCTATTTGATCCACTTTTTTTAATTATCATTAAAGTCCACCAATTTTTACGGTAGCTAGGCCGCTTGGTATTTCTAAAATGCTTATTTCATTATAAGGCTTTGTTACGCTAATTGTTGCTGGTTACATGTTCGTACATATGTTACATCTCCACTGTAAAAATGTAACATTGACTAAGCGTTTATGGCGGTAAATGTGCTGGTCAAAGCGTTGAGAATGTTCTACAGTGGACGTTGCCTTCGTTAAAATGCTTTAGCAGCGCTATCTTGGTGATTTTGTTCGTCGGTGTGACAACACAAATATGAGCAAGACTTACTTGTTGTCTTATCGCGTAAGACAACTTATATAAAATATTTATTGTTATATTTATAAAAAAACTTAAAATAAGTTCTCGCGGTCGACTCGCGTAGCTTATTAGGAACAAAGTGTAACTTATTCCTTTTCGATTTTAGATTTCCATCGTGCTTATCACAAGCCACGGCTGAAGCTAATCGATATTCATCCACTTCTGTGTCATATACTCAACTTGACTTGTCCGTTTTCGGACGGAAATTTTAATAACATCAAAGACGTTCTCATCAATCATGCAGGTCGATCAACCCATATTTTGCCACTTCAAGCGCTCAATATGATCTCGCAATTTCATGCACTGATACGTCTGTTAGGCTTTGCGTGCTCTTGTGTTGTTATGCGTCAGGTCGTGATGGCAATGTAACTTTTTGCAGAATTATAAAATGCCGACTCATATTTTATCTCATCGTTCGAAGTCTTTAGCTACATCAAAGGTGTTCTCATCAACTGAGTGGGACATTCGACCCATTTTTGAAGCCTCAAGCGCACATGATGGCACGCTGCTGAACCTCGTGGTGGGTGTTACATGCTTCTGTGTTTCCATTCATTACATCGTGGGTTGCGGTGATAATGTTGATTTCGTGCGGAATTCTGAAATATTTATACCTGTCGTAGCGAAACCGGTTTAACACAAATGTCAGCTGACAAGTTCAGTTAAATATTATGTGGTCAAAACATTCTGAAGTCCTGATCAGTTTATAGATAATTTTGCCTAAAAATAATTACCGTTAAGTTTGCTCATGCGATGACTGTAACTGTTGATTATGTTCTCCGCTTTGGAAACTACATTTAAATATAGTTTGAAATCGGAATTTGGTTCGCACTACGTAGGCACACCGTACATGAAGAAATCATGTCATTTTAGTAACAGACAACGTATATATAAAGCAAGATAGATTGCCTCGGTATAATATTGCTTTCGAACATGCCACAGCAGTTTCATTAAACATCTATAACTAATAGAAATCCGTGGAAGTGATATGTAGATGCCATTAAGTCCCTGCGTAGGTCAGCATATATCTGCACTGTGTAATAAACAGGGTTGACAACCTCTTTTTCAAAACAAAGGAAACCCAAATATGTAGGCATTTTAGTACAAAACTTGACACAAACACCCTCAAATTTTTGCGGCGTAGGAGGCCTTATGTAGGACATATTGCATTTTTCACCTTAATAACGCTCTATTAATAGCGAATGTATAACTCAAAACCGCCATTTTCATTCACAATGAAATCAAATGTCGATATGCCGAGTTTGGGGTTCATGGGCGCACCAATTTTTTCTTTGCAAAGATAGGGCAGCATTGGCCAAAATGAGATTACAGCGGGGGGGGGGGGTAGGGTCGTCAACTTTTGTCACCATTCCTAGGGTCTCCCTTTCGCCGACCCCGGTTACCCCCTCCCATCCTGAGACCTCGGTATATGCTGTAACCAGTAGTTCGACCATAAATTGAATTAGGTTCTTGGATTTTGAACACCGTCGAAAATTCAATAGCCTCAGCTAAGTATTTAGTCGAATGTTGATATCATTTACACCCTTTAATTCAAACATTTCAAACAGCGAAAATGTCTATATACATTAAAGATGGAAAATCTTTTTGCTAAATAACATATTGTTAATTACTGTTCTGGCGCTATCGAGCTGGAGCACCAGCTACTAGGTAGCTCAAAAGTTTGCGTATTCAGCTCGCAACATTACGATCGAAGTTGAATAATTGGCGTTCTCGTTTATTAAACACGATATGCAAACTTTAAATTAGGACATTAAAAATTTAAAGAAAAGTAGAGCGAAATGGGTAATAGGTAGATGTCATGATCAACGCATGACATGTGCTTTAAATTCGTCTCCATAATATACTGCTTTTCTACTCTAGTAACGTCTATTACAATATATTTTTAATGTGGCGCATAAAATATATACTAGGTAAATTTATTAAAACTTGGCATATTAACCAAATTGAGGACGCTGGAAGTAATGAGATATACACTTTATTTCAGTACAAAGCTTAAAAGTCATTTTTATTAAAACTAATCTCAATCAAACGTTCCTTTACACGCTTTCAATCCTGTCGTTTAAGCTTTCATACATGTATATACTTTACCGTACTAAAACACACGCAATCCAGTGTGGTTTTAATCGAGTTTGTCGTTTCGTGCACGTTTGGTTTTCACATGGAGTTTTATTCGAGCAATAGCTCATAAATAACACAGAGGTTATAGCTGACGCCGATTGCAAACTGTGTAATCTGAGTAGAGCTGTATTAGTCAAACATTGCATAATACATAAATTCGGCGTTTAAATGATCTATAAAGCTTTTGCGCAGGTACAGTGTCGCCAGCGGATAATTACATTTGTTTCCCGTACAAGGGCGATGTTGTGATCTGCAGTCTGATGTTTCTTTGGCCTTTGTGCTATAATCACAAGGTCAAATTAATGTGCTTGTTGCTGCCCGGTCAGTGTGAGCTGCAATACCAGACAGGATTTGTTAAAACATATAGATCCGCGAAAGTTACTCTTTAGCAGTCTGATCTCTAGGCGATGTTTGTTTAGAGTTCTGGTGTGATTCATTAATAAACATGGAGGAATCAATTTATTAAAATCACCACTTCAGTGCTATTACTAGATAAAATACTTAAATGTTGGTGTCAACATGAGCCGAAATTCTTGAGAAAACAACATTCGAAAAGTAGCAAAGTATAAAATTTTAAATTTTGAAAATACAAACTAAGAATATATTAATATTTTACTTAAATTTAATATAAGTGCAAAAGTTGAATAAATGCAGAAAACAACAAATTGGAGCTTAAGACTGGAGCTAGTAGCTCTACGTACCCTATGAACCGTAAACTAAACCACACAATTTGTACTACATACAATTACAAGATGGTGGAAATCATGAATCATATGTAATAATTAAAATATCACAGTTCCAACTTGCTATTTGAATTGCATCAAATGGCAAAGTTGGGTGTCAATTTGCAAACGGGTGAAAGCTTATTAAAGCTCGATTTTTATAAAAGTACGACTGCAATTTGGGCCAGTGAACTTATCTGTATGACATGGTCACTGCTTCTCTAAAACATAGTTTCGACACATTCCATCGGCTAATATTATCTACAGTGTTATTAGCATCCATAACCTACTAAGACGTAAAATATCAGTATCACTGAAGTAGAAATCACAGCCGCACCGATGATTGGCTTTATCAACAGCTTTATGGTACTAAATTTTATAGATGTTGGTACGGCTTAGAGCTCAAGTTATATTGGAACTACTGCTACATATTAATGCAAACCTTAAAGTAGCGAAAACTCCTAAGAGCATTTATTTTTGTGTTGACTTGGTTTTTTAACGAATCTTGTGATATTTTCATAATCCCGTATATGTTTTGGTAAATATATAGAATGTTTGCTTCATTCTGGTGGTGTTAGTGTTAGGCTGCTGGAAATCAGCATTTCTGATTTTGACGACCTAGTAGAAATAACGGTGCTTCGAATCGATGCTTGACTTTGTGTTGCAATATCCGAACATTCTGTTGCTTCAGGATAAATTTTATGATTATCGGTAGTTTTAGTATTACAAGGTAGGATGCTATTAGTCGAAATAGAATTGTAGCTACCAGGGTCTGGCAAATTAGTATCGCTTCCCGGCTCGCTATCGTATTGGTGTTCAAATTCTTGGGGGCATTGAATGTCGCTTAGAGTTTCTTCATAGTCGAGAGGAATGGCTGTTGACGTATATCTATTTAACTGCGGTTCGCAGAGAGCTAAATTCGGTGTTGAAGATTTTGGCGTTACAGGTGTAAATGCACTACCATGAGAACCTGCCAAAAATGTAGGCTCCATATGTTGCCGCACAAAATCCTTCGGTGGTGTAGGCAGCAATGAACAGGTATTAGAGTTAGTACCATTGGAATTGCGTATAGTGTTATACCTATCAGCAGCCCTGGCCAGCAGCGATGTCGTATTGGACGCCGATGGTGACGAATTTTCAATTTTACCTAATTGTCGTTGGTCCATTCTGTTTGACGTTGTTATTCTTAATTTCATATCGTCGTTGTCATTTTGAACGAAATTTTTCGTCTGTTCGCTAAGCGTTACGTGTTCAGATAAGTTTTTTGAATAGGTTGTAGCCAACTGCTCGTTTGGTTTGCCTGTCGGACTTAAAAGCGTAAAATCAACAATATGCTCACCGGACAATAATGTATCACGGCCTTTGGGCGAACTGAGTGAGTGACTTATGACAGGACTACCGGGACTACCTTGAATGTTGGTCGAATCAGTAGCATGAACGTTCACCGAACTGAAGGACGAACCTTGATGAGTTGCAGAACTATTTGTTTCTAAGGGGCAAGAACTACTGTTATATGGCTGGGGACTATTCTGGATCATATTGCTACTGTTCGAGTAGCAATTTAACAGGTTGTTTTTACCGTTTATTTCATTCTGAAAACTGTGTTTTGTCGTTGCTTGACCATTATTTGTAACTTCTTTTTTCGCTTTTGAAACCTTTGCTGATTTTTCGCTTACAACGAAAGTCTTCCGCTGGATTATTTCATGTTTTTTCCCCTTCGGGATAGAATTGGACGTTGCTTTTTCTGCTTGCTTTGGAAAATCTTTTTCTTTTTCGGTTTTATCTGAAAATGTGCTCTTAAGTTTAGGTAACCTGGAGTGGCGTACTGCTGGCGATTGAAAGTTACTGTTGTTGGATTCTGGGTTAATTTTTCCACTATTCTTCGACGATAAGTTTGAACGCAACGTCGGTATTTGAGATTTTGGCGTTAAAATATGACTTGGAGTACGAGTAATTCCACGTCCGTAAACCGAAATTACTGGCGATTTCGTTTCAGGGCATTGTTCTCTTTTCAGCGTATGTTCCCTTGACAGGTTGTCACCATAGGGAATATCAATGTATTTTGTTACGTTTATTGAGCCATTCTGCGGCTGTATAGCTTGGGAATTATGTTCGTTGTCCATGTCACTGTTGCTTAAAACGTTATTATTGTTGTTATTTTTATTGATTTCGACGTTAAGCAAGTTATTTTGTGGTTCTTTACGAGGAGACCGTTTACGAGAAGTTACAGTGGTGGTACTGAGACACGGAATGGAGGTCCTGTGTTTCTCTGCGAACTGCATGGCCGATGGAACATATACTTGGGACGATGTTGGTTTTTCCGCAGTATGTCGATGCTGACTCCTCGCAGAAGATTTTAAAATCTGTGTTTTCTTGGCAACTGCTATGGTTTCGTGCGGGGTAGTCTGTTTGGTATCCGCCTGAACATTTTGATATGCCAAATCAACACCTAAAGTATTGGAATGGAAATTTGTCCTTCCCATATATTTCGCTAATTTGATTTTTCTCGCTCTAAATTCTTGTAATTCCTGTTCAGTCAGCGACAAAGGAGTCTGTGCAGGATGGCTGCCCTGCCGATTCTCAGATAAGTCATCAAGTTTCAAGCAGCACAAATCAGTTTTTGGTTCATTGTAAGTCGTTGCTGGAGTGTTACTTTCCGACTGTTTTTGCTCTCGTATTGTAAATGTTTCTGTTCGCTTAGTATTCCGATATGTCGTTCCATTATGAATCGATGCTGTATTAAAAAAGTGTTCTCCATATTCAGGTTCTTCTTTGCGGCGCCGCGGTGGCTTTCTTGGCAAAGATGCTTCACAAATTTGTTTAGAGTGGGCGGATTTTTTAAGCTCTTGTTGAGGATTTCCACGGTATTGTTTGTGAGTTGATGTCTCGACTATTGTACCGTTGCCTTCACAGTTTTCCAAAAGCACTGGATCGGCAACTACGACCGTTACAAATTCCTCGCTGTCTTGGTTACTATTGCTGTCTTGTTCACTTGACACTACAAGATTACCAGGGCTTGTTCTCGGCAAAATTGAAGAATCTTCGCGTTTGCTGACCGGCAAACGTCTGTTTTGTTCGTCATTAACTTGGTCTCTATCGTAAACAGTTCCAACCAAATTTCCTGCAAATGAATCGTACTGGTATATTTGAGTACTGTTATTATCGCCGCCTGAATCACTTCCACTCCGATATCGTTCATCCGTTTGAGAATCTCCTGATTCATTCGTATCTTTTGCTGTGTGCATGCTATTGAGATTGCTAGAAAGTTGTGACATAGGATGTTGTCGGTGTGCATTTTTTTCAGCAATTTTCGACAGTTCTGTATTTTGCCAACCGGCCACTAAATCAGCTGAAGAAAAAGAGGTAGAGGATGTATCGCCCAGATTGTAGCTTTTCGTCTGAACAATATCGAAATCATCTGCACGAATTGTTACACCACCCACAAATTGTGTGTCCTCTTTGCTGCTCAAACTCTTGAACGATGTCGGACTATGACTGCTTGCACTTGATATAGCAGCCACAATCTTCTTAACTCGTCTTGGCTTTGGTTCGGGAGCCATTTCGTCGTTGCGTGAGTTGTTCGATCCATACAGAATACGGTTAAGTGATCGCTTTTGTCGCTCGAGGCGTCCGGCCAGCGAAACATTTTTCGCGTGATTAGCAATCCTAGCTTCGTCATCAATTTTCCGTAACACGTCAGAAACGTCGTCGTAAGATATCGCAGTAGTTGCTGACGAGTATCCAAGAGAGTCTTCGCAACCATGTGCAACATCGCTGGATTTTGGCGTCATGGCTGCAGTCCCGTGTAGGGTTTCATGACTTGAGTCCAGTGTCAGCTTCACTGAATCATTTCGCGGTATCCCAGATAATGGGCTCGCTGTCTGAAAAAAATTTAATAATATAGTGATCGCTTGCCACTGTCTGGGAACGGTTATTAGATTCTTCTAGACTGCAATCAAAAGAAAATAAGACTTGTTTAAAATATATCCGCTCCGCATAAAATAAACTCTGAGCGTGTTACAACGAAACAATACATAGCGAATACCGTGCAGATTTCTACCTACATTTAAACATTCGGTGGTCACGAATAACTGCGAATTGAAATATACATTATTAAGACTGCACAACACAAAGATTTATAACGAATTGATCATATATATTTGCCCCTGGTCAACAAAAAATATTTAAAACACATATACATTTCGATATTATATGACTCGAGAGTTCTTGCTGGGTGCAAACAATTACAGTCTTGGTAAAATGAACAAAAAGTATTTTTGCACTTGCTGTTTATGTATGTACTTGGGTATGCTTGTATACTTCATTATTTGCCAACAACTACGACGTAACAAACTAGAGACTGCAGTTGAGTCGAGTAAAGGTCGGGGCGGGTCCTCGGGTTAAATCCAGGTCCAGGTATGTCACAATTCCGTAGAATGCCATGTTTTATGTGTGTGCGGCTGTGAAGTGCACAATTTATCTCAATTCCAACGTTAGGTTTGATGGACGCAGCTGCGGTCAATAAGAATAATTGTGTAATACATGTGCTATAAGTGTGGGTGCAGCACAAAATATTTTAGAATTTGAACACATCTTTAAACAGGTTTTAGTGTTTCTATTCCTTATATTTTGTGATGCACATATATATAGAATATGTTGTATCTTGAAAGCTGCAGTCAAGTGAGGTCCATGAATTGTCCGGCCGGTTAAAGTCTCAAAATTTGGACAAGATGTGGTCTCTATTACAAACATTTTAGGAAAGTTCATGTTTTCAACAGTGACGTATATCAGTGAAATTACCATGATAATTTTTCAACCCTAACTCGGGCTGCGTATTTCAACGAAACTGGAATTTACCAATTACCATCTGGCGCAGACTTTATTAACTCATGTATTGTTTTTGGATAGCAAAGATTTCAAATTGTCAAACGGAATTAGAAAAGTTGCGTCTGGAATTTATCAGATCGGACTCACAGTTCCCCTGTTATAAGCAGTACTGTGATACAATGCAAATCTAAAGCATTCTTGTACACAACATAAAGCCAAACAGAATGTATATACCTTGGTCATAAAGACGATGTTTATGTTGACACGTTCAACGCTGTACCACAAGGTAGGCTGCGTCAAAGTTTCAGATTTAGGCTGCTAAAACCGCACCTGTTTCGATGTCCAAACGAATAAATATTCTCATTAGAAATGAGAACGGGTCTAATTTTTCAGGCCCGGCACTGCCCGAAATGAGAACAATCTAGGCCCAGCCCGAGATCTTGAGCAGCAGGCCCGAAGCCCAGGCTGGCACGAATGAAATCTGAGCATGCCCGGCTCAGCCTGAAAATCGCGAAGTGGTTGGCATTCTAATATATCTAAAACTGTTATTTTCTTACCGACTTCTAAACATGTTGTCATCCATGCTCAAGGTCCGATGTCTTGGGGAGTGGAGGTATCCTTTGTCCACAGGGGAGTCCCGGAGCTTTCGGTTTCCGGTGGCGGGTCCGCACGTCAAAGGGTGACCCTCTCACCCCTATGAGCATCTATATATTGTGTCTGTTACTATTTTTTTCAATTAAATCAAATCAATTTAAAATGAAGGTATGTAGACCAAACAGGAAGTGATAGGAACTTTCATATTTTCATAACTAGGGACAGGCAAAAACATTGTATATACCTGCACGTATAACCAGAAGGTAGGTAAACACACTAGTTCGTTAAAAATATTTGATTTCATTGTTTTAAAGTTATATGGAGTGTGTCGTTAACACTGTGGAAAGCTGCACAGCTATAACCATACACGCCGGCAGGGGGTAACCCCCCTGAGGTCCGGACCCCCCCTCCGAGGCCGAAAAACCAGGGGGGTAACCCGCCCACGCGGTTGAGGTGCGCAGCATCCCCCCCGAAGGGGGCTTGGCGGCTCCTCGACTAGTTTCGAAGTAGGACCTTAGTGCAAAACCTTGCGCAAATTGTCCCTGCTTGTTGCTAAAGGTGCATATACGGCCGTAAATTTGTGGAAAGCTTTTTTGTTGACAACGTCATTCCCTGAAGTAAAAGTTAATCGAATTACACTTATTTATATACTAACACTAACTAGATATTTAGACACTGAATGTCTGCTATGGTCCACGTTCGCTTAACCACGAACTCAGCACTAACGTGTTTCACCCAGATTTTTTCTGTTGTTAAGGCGGAAAATCTTTACAACTTTGTCTCAAATATCTTTCCGGGCTTATTGGTACGTTGCATTGAGCGTTAAAGCTTTATTATCGACTCTGCATTGTCGATATACATATATACGTTTTATATACATTATATAATCTATAATATTAAAATATATACTGTGACGTGTTCATGTATGGGTATGATAGGTGTTTCTGTGTGTATTTTGGTGTTAATGAGTTAGTTTATGTCGAAAAAAACCCCATTATTATGCCCAGAATATGAGCTCCAAAAATTAGGTAACGAATTAATGCTTCGAAAAGGGTTTGTATTTTAATAATTTTTCTGCAAAAACTGCCTCATACGCGAAAAATGCGACTGCGATGACCAAAGAAAAGGTCCGCATGACTAACGCCCCCTAGGAAAATTTGCCCGGCCAGGGGGGTTACCCCCCTGGGATGGCCGCGACCCCCCGTGGCGGGGCCTCTACCCCCTGGCATGACCGACCGCCGACATGTATGGCTATAACCCTTAATACATCGAAAATAAAACTAGAAAAATTTTAATACTTTTTAATTTAGTATGGTGATGCTTCCTATATCTGTACGTGGGCTTTTGTGAGTCCTGAATACAATAAGAACATTCTTATGTATTTGCATTATACGCATCAAGAAGTATAAGCGCTAGGGGCCAATAATATGAAAAATGGATGGCGCTACCAATCATATTTCAGAAATGTGATTTATAAATTTCAAAACTTTTCGTATCGTTGATGAATGGAAAACGAAATATAGGTTTTACCATTTCCATTGTAATAAAAATGGCTATAGCGTTGTCACTAAAGCATTGTCGGTGTGTTAATATTTTTGTGGGAGTTTGAAGGGAATTCAGAATGCTCCATTTTCAACCATGCATTGTAACAGTCACTGAACACAAACTTATATCAGTTGATCCATTTCCCTTCGCTGCAGTGTATATATGTTCACTTTTACTGTCTCAAACATTTCATGCCGACTCCGAGCGCCGCGTTTCGGGTTTTTTAAATCCGCGGCCCGACCCTGCATTTTTCCAAATTTTCATTCTAGGCCAAATCCCGGCCCGGCACAACCGACAACGAGACAGGCCAGGCGCTGTGGATGCCCGGGCGTCGGGCCTAATTTCTCACCTCATATAATTCTTACCAATATTACAGATGATGTTTGTTGTTTTTAAGCAAAACCAATGCTTTTACGTTAAGTAATATGTCTGCAACACAGCTAACGTTTTCAAAAAATTTTGCCCAGTATATTGAATGTTTTGCGCATTTGCTTACACATTATCATAGATTTGGCTCGTCCATATATCACACTGTGCGGGAAATCTACGCGAGTGCAATCTTCATATACATACACAGTCTCAACTAATATATTAAAAAAATAAAAATAAGTTTATAAATAAAAAAATTGAAAAATGCGCTTAACGTAACTATGCCTTTAAACTCTTAAGAGAGTGCAATTTGTTTCGTTGCGAAAATATTGAAACGGAAAGAGCGATGCCAGCGGTGTTTCCATTGAGGGCGCTGGGGGATCGTGGAAATTTGTATTTTTTGCCTGTTCCTATCACGCCTAGCCCATCCTCTGGTGGTTATTTTTCGGTAATTTTTTTGTTTGATAGCAAATGTCATGGGGACATGCGATTTAGTTTAATGCGAACAGCTCCGACTCCATCGCTCGTATCAAAATGGCAAAAACGGGTTTTTAAGGGTTCTTTGTCATATCCGCCAATACGGTTACGAGACTTTCATAGCCATATCCCGCGACGCAGGCTTCGAATAAAAAACCACACAAAATCAACTCATCGAGATCTACAAGCTTCCTGAACAGAACTTTTTGTAGGACCACTCCTCGGGCTGCTGCGGGCCCGAAATGGGACGTCGACCCTTTACAATAGATATCGATTTTACAAATTTTAGTTTGCTGATGCGTGTTTTTACCTTAGAACGAGTGTCTATTAGGGCGTCAGACACGCTGATTATGATAGATTTGTTAGCTAGAGCACAACTTGACTTAATTGTGTATCTTTCTACGGGGTTTCAAGGGATTTACAGTGGACGTACCCGATTTCTAGTCTTTAGTACTATAGTTAAGTATTGCGTAATAGCCTATATATATATATATATATATATATATATATATATATATATATATATATATATATATATATATAGGTTTTTGGCATGCTGAAAGCCATGGTTCGATTATCTTGAGATTAGCTCGTATGTTTCATGCCTTTTCAGAGGTTTTCAGTAGATTTAGGGTCAATGAACCCAATTTCCAGAACATAGCACGTCCTTAGTAGTTTGTTTATGTACTGCGTGTAGGGCTTTGAAGAATTGTGTTTTCGACAAGCTGAATGAATACGATGTGTCTGATTATCTTGAGACCAGCATAAATATTTTATGCGTTGTCAGTTGTTTTGGCTGGGTTCAGGGTTGACGAGCTTAAGGTTTTCGGTTCAGAATAACAGAGATTCTGTGTAGTATATACATAAAACACAGCCTGTTGCAGATGATCGCACAAAATGATGCCTTATGAATGAAACCGCGCTCGCTCCGCTTCAACTTGATATGAGAGATACTAGTATATAGTACTGTTAAAATGAACCCTTTAGTTCTTAAAATCCCACATGCGTCACAGCGTACACTGCAATTTGATGGACTAAATGCGTATGTCATGCGGCGCATGTTTGCAATTGTATTGTTATTCGTTCGTTATGAAAACTTCTTTACCATATATGCACGAGGTTCGACGTCCAATGGGGGAGATGGCGAGTGCTTCGGGGGACGGCCTTCGGCATCCCGAGGCGATCAGCCGATCGGCAGGGCCGGGCAGGGAAATAAATTTTCGAAATTTTTGAGACTCAAAATTTTTCAGTTTTGGCAATTTTTCATTGATTTTGCCAACTTTTCCTCGATTCTTGCGAATTTTTTTAGTATTTGTATCCATTTCCCTCAATTTTTAGCAATTTTCCTCGATTTTTGCCAAAAATTTCGCGCTCTTTCGGCGCGGAAGGACAGCAGCCAGGAGTTGATAGGCGCACTCTCCGAAAGGAAGGGTCCGAGCGGCAGGGGAATAATTCCCCATGAGCAAGTAGACTCTTTGAGGATTAGCTGCCAGATTGCGTGGCTTTGATTACCTGCCAATATTGTCTATACTTTGAGCTGGATAGCCTCTAAAAGTGATGTTTATAAACCTAACGATCTCAGCAGGGCATCTATTATTTAGGAAATATTTCCACTCACCATGTTTTGCGTCTCTGTGGTAGTTTGTTCTTTTTGCTTTCCAAATGCACTGCTGCCGGAACTCAGCATGTTACGACGTTTTACAAGGCTAAAAATAAATGAGTGAAAACCAGTTTTAACTCGCACATGCTGTAGTGAATCGGTCAGTGAACCTAATTTGTTTACTGTAGTCTTGGTTGAATCAGTCGTATAACATGTAGCTAGCTGCTTTCCCACAACTCAGGTAGAATTATCGGAAAGCATACATGGACTAGCTGAAAAAACTCTACATGCACCTTTTACAACAATGCATGACTTAGAGTTTTCTAGTAGGGAGACACAGAGGCTTTTTAAAAATTAGTACAAACATTTCATCACTATTTCAGAAATCATGATGCAATATTGATCATAATTATTGCTCATCCACTAGGTAATATATCAGCCGACAAGAACTATCAATTTAATAGCATAACGGCGTGGCTATTAGTATGAACGAACTTGCATATTCGTTTGATTCCCTTTACCTTGCGATTGCAGGGAGCCGACATGTTGACAATACCTCTTTATACATCACGGTTGTCCATGAATTGGTCCATGGCTTGGATGAGCAATGGAACGGGGTCATGGGGTCACGGGGTCAGTTGGGGTCACATTTCTGACGGGGTCACGGGGTCTATAGACTGACCTCGTGACCCAGGGTAAAAAATTCATCGGTGAAATTACAAACTTTTTTCATTTCCTTCTCCATACAAAGATCTCACTAACGTAAACTTTCATATAACCATATATTTATTGCTATATAACTTTTGAATTTTTTTTGATGTGGAATGATCACGTGAGGTCATAAGGATCACCAAAATGCAAAAATTTACAAATTCGGACCCTCTTGGCCAAATGCCGGCTAGCGATGGCATAATATAAAAGATCGGTATTAATTTCTGAAACCGCAGCAGTCTTGAGTAAAAATGAATCCGCGCCTAGCTATGTGACTTCTAAGCTGCTACTGCGTTCATTACCGTGATGTCTTGTTATTTGTTCTTTGGAATAGTGGGTCGATACGATTTCAGACCCGCCGAACAATACGAGGACGCTTCTAAACTTAGGTTTATCACTCAAACACAACCCTTAAGTAAATGAAAATGTGAGGAGAAAGAGTAAAAGCGCCCAAAGTCAGTTGACATCCACAATTTGTGAAATTTGTCCCTGATTCGAACATCTGATGCTATTTGTTTATTATTGCCTTTAAATCTAGGCTTTTTATGCGTGAGTAGAGTTATTTATACACCGTGAGAATTTTCAAATCTTTGGTTTTCAATTTTCTTTCATATTTGTGAACATACAATACTATTTTAAGTGCGTGTGGTGCTTCTCATGATATATATTGTTCTTTTATTGATTTTTTGGAAATTCGGTGCGCAATATTTAGTATAAGTAGCGATTACCATACGGTTTTCTCACACGTTTAGCTATCTAGGTTTTGGGCTATTGTTATGTCCAAAATTGAGATATTTTAATATGTTTAACATTCAAAGGTGTTGTTTAAGTTTGATTATGGTATCATATAAGCGAAATTTTTTTGAGAAATCTTACTGATGATTTTTTACTATATTGCAAATTTGAAAATCATATACAATTTAGAGAAAAATTATTTTCCACAAATTTAGTAATGTTAACTTGTTGACGCTACAGTTGTGCATTCCGACGATTTTGACCCTAAGTTCCGGGTTCGGGACCGGATATTAAATAATTATCCGTACAATGTTGTTGGGACAGCGCAAAGGCTATAATTTTTAATAGAATATTATTGCAATTCGTCTCAAAGATTTCGCTGAGATTTGCGTTTACACAAAGAACTTTGAAAGGAGCTCATTTGTGGTCATACTGAATTTCTCGGAAATATTTAATTATTGGTTAGGATAATGGAGACGTCGGAATATCGGAAACAAATCTCTTTTTATTGAAAGGATAATTTTAATCATTCTATGTATTTCAGAAGTCAAAATTCTTGTGTATAAAAGTTTATATATATATTTATATATTTATCGTCAACGGGGTCATGGGGTCACGGGGTCAGGATGCGACGAGGTTACGGGTTCATGGGATCACTTAGATGTGACCACGTTCCATTGCTGGCTTGGATCGGATTGTTACTCCATCGCCGAAGATATCCATCGAAACAATCGTTCCATGTCCTTGCTCACTTGTCCTTGTCATTTAGCGGCTGAGCAGCTCCGTTGTCACCAGCAATCCCCGTAGACATTGCTCCAGTGTGTCTTGTGCCATACAAAGAACGTGGCCCGCTGCAGCTTGTTGTTCCTTATCGCCTATGCCAGGAGAAGCGTGCAATGTGTTCATCGTTGAAGATCTACACAGATAATACGGTCAAACATTGTAGCACCGAGAAAGAGGTTCTCGAACGCTTCAAGCTGCCGTATGTCTGAGGCTCGCGTTACGCAGATTTCGGGACCGCAAAGCACCACAAGACGGATACGGCATTTTAAACGTAGAGCTTTAATGTTAGAGTCATTGTTTGCACTTATCGTAGTTGTTTAAGTATGCTGATGCATTCTTGATTTTAACTATCCTCACGCGACCTCCGCTACGACTACACTCAGTAATTTCAGCCGACCTGCAACATTCACACCTACGAGTTGAGTTCTCATGGAACTCAAATGATACATGCTCGATGGCTTTGTCGGTCTTCATTGTGAACGGTCGGTTCGACTGCCGTATATACAACAGCACATCTCGTTTGTTTTAGTGTGGCGAACGGTTAGGTCATTACGAACGCATGCGACACAAATCTCATCCCAAATAGTTGATTGGCCAGTGGTGTATCTGACAGTACAGCGCCACAGTCTGCACATGCCTCGTCGCAGAATCTCGGATCCGCGCTATTGACGATCATTATCTGTATCGCCGTTATCTTCTAGTGCCTTTCGCATGGTCCAGTCGACTGCAAAATAGAACAGCTCAGTCAACACGCTAAAAGGCCTGTCAGAAGCCAGTCTCAGCTTTTAACGATTTCACCATTTGACGGCCCAGTCGTCAGTGTAGGACATTGGTTCAAACCGTAATTTTACCATGCGTATCACGTTCAACGGCACTCCATCCGCTTCCATAAAGTTGTGCAACGATGCTTCGTGTATACAGTCCGCGTTTTTCAAAGTTTAAAGTGGGATGTAGGACAGAACTTTATTATAATCACCCACGAGCGTATCCAAGGGTGCACCGGGCAATGCCCGGCTTGCTCAAATGGTTTCAAGGTTTAGGTGTTTAACGTTCATCAAACCTTGAAATTTAACAAATTGTGATGTAAATACTTTATTTGCCCCTTAAATATAAATCTTATGCACGCGACTGTTGCTCATATTGTTCAACTTTAGCCACTGAGTGGGTTATGCGGACACCGATCGAGCTACAGGACGTAGTTTTCTGTAACGATTCACAGATTTGCGGAAGCAGCCTTTATGCCGATGAAATTCATGCTATGGTGGTGAAATCTGAATCTGGCATGCAAAAACTTACCCGACGGATCAACGAAGCAAGTAAATGAGTGGGACTAATCATTTCGACATAAACCAATGATTATGAATAGCTGAACCAACACGGTGCCTACAATTGCGCATGGTAGTAAGTGCCTGGACTTCGTTCCACGTTGCGCTTACTGGGGCAGCGTGATTTCGTCTCCACGTGATATTCGCAGGACATAGCTGTGCAAGAAGCGTTCAATACCTTGCGCAGAGTTTGTCAGTACAGCATGTTAACGTAAAAACGAAGAAACAACTGTGCTACTACACAACAGCTGTGCTCGTTCAGTTATCATGTGCGCATTGTCTACATGCACCGTTCGCTCGTGTGATCACCTAAATACATTTGAGAACTTCTGAAGACGCATTCTCACGGTCACTAAATACAACTCACTAACAGAAGCAATAGAAATTGAACTAAACAGAAATGGAACGCTAAGTACAAGGCTGAACAGTCCAATTAGATGGCGGCTTCTTGATCGACGACTGAGAGCAAGTCAGACAGAATATATACCCAAAGTCCGTCGACCCGCAGTGGGAAGGGAAAGACCGGGGGTGTTACGAACCAGCCAAGGTTATGCGATTATCCCATGTCCAGATTTAGTCTAGGTATCCTAGCTACCACAACATGCATAGTGCCCAATTATGCGTTTATATATGGTATAGTAGCATATGTGGAATTGTAGTTAGCGATTTTTCAAGATTGCGTGTCACTAAAACCATACGCCTTCCAAACTCGTTTCCCATATAAATTGTCAGTATATTGTCAGGTTTAACGCACATAGCCTGTCTAGGTTGTTTTGTAGCGCTACGTTTTACTGCAGTGACTATGACTGACGAAGAAACACTACGCTAGAAAAG
This sequence comes from Trileptium ribeirensis, assembly GCA_030248225.1. Classification (NCBI taxonomy): domain Eukaryota; kingdom Metazoa; phylum Nematoda; class Enoplea; order Enoplida; family Thoracostomopsidae; genus Trileptium; species Trileptium ribeirensis. Next base: position 33,767 of record JASANE010005924.1, on the reverse strand, counting down.
TGTGTATATGTTGCATTTAGGACAACATGTCCATATTTTGGTAAATTGTACATTATATATACCTAGTACCTATATTTTCAAAAAAGAAACAAATTTACCAGTACAGTGCAGCAAACACAACAGCGATGGTGAAGAAAGCAACTATGAATATCACACCGACCAAGACAATATTTCTTCTGTGTTCTTCGCCTGAAAAGCCAACAATGCTGCTAAACGAAAAATCCGTTCTTAATAAATATGACAGACACAAATATGAGAAATAGATCATTTTCTTATAGTTACGGTTAGGCGTTACAATTAAATTCGCATCTAAGTTTGGGATATTCAGGTATGGACACACATTTTTTGACCGAAAATCATGCAATTCTTTTCCGTGCGCGCGTTTTTGTTGTTGTTGGGGGGGGTATTTCAGAGGAAGCGCACGCGAGCCGTGTTTTGCTTCCACCCCCCACGCCACGCGTCTTTTAAATTATGTTTTAGAGTGAGGGGCGTGCCCTTCTATGATGCGCGGGGGGTTTGTCCAAATCCCCGTGTGTTTTTGCCAACTCGGTTTTTTTTTGTTTTTTTTTTGTTTCAACTTTTTGGCATTTCCCCCCCGGGCGTCATTTCAAAAAAACCTTGGAGGGGCAAGATTTTAAAATTTCATATAAACACTAGCACCTACCAGAATGTGCTTGTTAACGAATTGTGAGTCTCTGCCGTGCAGCGCACGTTGCCCAGGCTGCAGGACGAGGACCTGACTCACGCGCAGCCCACCACCCCGACGCCCAACCATCCACCCAAATCGGCGTCCCTTGTTTACAGGATTAGATGATACCGTCGCTCCTTTCTGTTGGCAAATTCGTCAATTATTTCGTCCATATCCAAATTTTTAGCATCTTCTCGCAAAGTGGCAAGAACTAGCAAATCGCTGAGTCGATCATCTGACATGGTGCTTCTGCAAAAATTTTTGACTCGTTTCATCGTTGAGAAAAGTCGCTCACTTGTCACAGTTGTGATGGGTAGAACCAACACCAAATCCACAATTTTGTGAAGATTTTGGAATCCCGCTGAACACAGTTTCAAGGAGTCTCGTATTTTAATAAGGTCAGATTTGTCGCTTTCCGATAGGAATGACTTAGCCGTTTCCATTTCTGCTGAAATCAAGCTTTTGTTTATCCCGCAGTGGGGAAACGCGTTAATGAGCTCCAAAGCTTTCGTAGATGACAGGAAATGTGCAGAATTGTGGTCAAAAATGGATTGAGCCGTTGCCATCAGAGGGTTCGCTTTGAATCTTCGCTGCAACTCGTTAATAAGTCTGTCAATTGCAGCAAAAAATGTTGGCCCTGCAGTTCCTTCTGGGAATTGTCTTTTGCCAATGCCAAGTGTTTCAGTGACGTAATAATCCAACAACCGTTTGGAGACGAGCTGTCGTCGTTTTTCCACATGTCGCTGATCCGCAAAATCGTTCTTTTGCATCCCCAAGGTTTCGCCAAGCTTTATTGCTTGGGACATGAGGTCTTTGTATTTCGCGTCCGTTCGGTACTGCAACAACTGGTTATGTGTAGCTTCAACCAGCCTCAACGCATTGAGAATGTTTACTGACGCCGATTGCAGCTCTTGAGATAGTGTGAATACCGTGGAAAGTAAAAATTCAATTGTAACAAGATGTTCGATGAATGTCGGCTCACTCATTCTCTTCATCAAACCTGAGGCCTCTGCCGCCACATCAGACTGTGCATTCTGTTCGCTTAAAATGGCAAGAGTTCGTACAATAGCCTCAAAACGCTGCTTACATTTGCTGGCTGCTTTGTACCAATGGAACCAGCGGGTAGGAAGGAGCCGTTCTAGTTCAATCACTGTGAGTTTCAAATCCTGTTGAACTCGGACAAAAAGTACGTGGCGTGGAGCACTATTCGAGATGAAGACGTACAGCTGCTGCAAAATAGAAAAGAACTCGGCGACGAATGGCAAATTTTCGATAGTCTGAACCAGTACCAAGTTCAATCGATGGGCATGACAATGAGTGTACGAAACCCAGGGAGCCACCTTCTTTATTCTAGCTTGTACGCCGGAGTATTCACCGCTGAGGACAGAAGCGCCGTCGTAACATTGCCCGACGCACATTTGCCAGGAAAGTCCCAAATCTCCGCGAATTTTATTTATTGCTGTCGTAAGTGATTGCGCATCCAGCTTTTCAGCGTGGCAAGTCGCCAGACTTTTTTCACATACGTTTCCGGTTGACTTTGAGATGAATCGAATGCTGAAACAAAGTTGTTCTTTTTTGGCCATATCCTTGCATTCGTCAACCATCAATGCCCAGAAGCCCCCATCAATGTCCATTATAACCTGTTTTCTGATCAATGTAGCAATGCAATTAATTAATTCGTTTTGGTTTTCTGGAGACATATAATGTCCATATGAAGAATTCATTCTTTCCTTTAGCTTCTCATCGTACCCCGAAATCGTGTTCAATAATTCAATAAAATTCCCTTGGTTTCCCGATTCATCGGACGCCGTTTCACTGTGGCCTCGAAACGCAAGCCCTTGACGGCCAAGGTACAGAGCTGCAGTAACTAAGTGCTTGAGATATTGTCGCTTTTCCATTATTGCCACTTCTCGGCCACGCTGAATTTGTGTAGCAATAGACTTAGCGTCCCCGGTGTTGACCTTCTGAAAGTTTTCCCATGCTGTCATGGATGCAATGTGGCGCTCACTATTAGCATGTTGAGTAAAAAGCTGTCCATCGTCTTTCCATTTTGAGAATCCTCGGTCGATAAATGTCACATTTCCTTGAGCTTCGCCGGGGCGAACAATATTTGTGGCAAAATGTCGACAGCTGAAGCAGTAAACCGCATTTTCCTCCACCGAATATTCGAGCCATCCAAATTTATTGTACCAATTCGACGAAAAACGACGCTTATTTGTAAGGGGAAAAGCTGCCAGTTGAGGTTGCCGCGGGCCGTCTTTACGATATTCAGATATGTCCTTTTTGAGACTGGTGTGTATCACAGGTGCGGTACCAGAAACGCTCGGGATTTCTTCAGCTGTGGTGCCCGGGGTCTTCGGTTGACCGCCCGCCTGCCCAAGGTAGGTTAGCAATGATTTTTGACGTTTAGAAGATGGTCCGGTATCAGATCCCGTAACACGCTTAGACATAACTCAAATATATATCCAATTATATTTCTGAAAATTATATCAATTATATATATGTATATATATCGCAATCGTATTTTTCATCGTATTTCACGCACGGTACATAAGGTGTCAATGATCGAAGTCAAACGATGCGTCTCATAAAACGGTCGGATGCCCAGTTGATAAACTTTCTAAAAATGGTAAAATATCCTCACGACTAAAACAGTTCGCATTTTGACATGTTGAAAAAATTTCTAAAAATCGTGCTATTTGCGCTGCGAAAAAATATAAAAATCGAGAAGCCGAAAAGCCAGGGGGGGGCGTGGGCCCCCCCCCCCCCCCCCCCCCCACCCTTCCTCCTTCCCCGCCACTCCCTTTTTTTAAGGAAATCCGGTTGTTCCCCCCACGACGCCAAGCAATACGTATAGAAAAAAAAAAAAATTTTTTTTTATAATACTCCCGCCGCCTCCTTCTATTCTATTTTTATAGTGTGGTGCCCCCTCCAAAAGAGTTCTGTGTGAAGAAAAAATAGGGTGTGGTTTTGTATTTCCCTTTTAACAAAAACCCGTCTATCACTTTTTTTGTCGGTTCATTTATTTATTTTAATCAAACGAGAGATCTCCCCCTACTGATACACTCTCTATCAGTATTCTGTGTGTAAATTATATTTAAAATATGCTGTTGTGACCCCTAAATGAAAAATGGCAAATTTTATTATATTATGTAAGAAAAATTTATAACATGGCTTGCTGTGTACTCAGAACGTTGTACGAACAATTGTTACGATTTGAAACGTGTGCGATGGTAAGTGTTTGAACGAACAAAATGCCAAGCTAAACTTTCTTTATATAGGACTTAAAATGTATGGCAAATTGAGCTGCAGTTAACTTGTAGCATAGCTGTATTCATACCATAGGAGGCAGGTGGGTTACCACCCCTAAGGGTCAGCGCCCCTAAAAAAGGCTCCGCACCACCTGCTCCATTTTAGCGAAAATAGTCAAAAACAAGGTGAGAATTTGCAAAAATTGCGGGAAAATTGTTAAGAAATAAGGGAAATTGGGAAAACTTTATATCGAAAATTTGCATTAATTTGCGGTATATATAGAGAGAAAATTTTGAGTTCCTGCAAATTTCCGCAAATTTATCCTCCCCACTAAAGACTCACCCGACACCATATAACACCTCCCCTCCTAAACCGAGGGACCTTCGACACCTATGGCTGTAGTGTAGTTTTATGTCGTATCGCTACAGAATTAGTTAACACATTTTATCGTAACAAAACGCCTATACTGGAAAACTTTGTTCTGTGATGAGTGGAAATGATGCGCTGCTCGAAAAAAGGTTGCATCAGTCTTTCGGAAATTTTTCACATGGCAATATTTTATTAGACATGGCGACATGTTAGATACACTCACAAATTGTAGGCAATTTTTAAAAGGTATATCTGGCAATTTTGGGGAAGGTTGTTCTCTTCCCAGCAACTTAAGCTATTTCTTCATCCAACTAAACACATTATTTTACAAAATATAGTTAGCAGAAACATGTAACTTACGTAATCTGTCACTAGAATTTGTATCTCCATTCGCGGTGGTTTTTGCTTGAACAAATGCTTTACTGTCATCTTCTGCGATGGCATCACGTCTAGTTCTAATGTTTCCTAAATACCATCAACGTCAATATTTTTCAACGCGTCAAGTTATGAGTAACAAATCGCATACAAATATGTTTGTGTATAAATATATGCTATGAATATTATGTAATATATACTAAGCGCATCGATTGTCAAGATCCCAACTACCTTTCATGCTGCTTGAAATTAATCTAAAATCAAAAATTTTAAACCTAAATTGAACAAAAACGCAGTTTCTCGAAAAGATAGTAATCGAGACGTGAACCAACAAGCTTAGGCCTTATTGTAGAAAACTAGTATATACTTTGTGAGACCTAAAGAATTTGAAATTTAAGCCTAAAATTAGTTGTTTGATCTCTGCTTGGAAATGATTACGAAAGCAGCAAAAGCAAATGCTTATAAACCTATAAGCCAAATCTATATTTGCCTACATGAGTGAATCCGCGTCGGAGTTCTGGATGTTGGAATAAAAAGCAGCACATGTTTTATAACGTAAAATAGTGAAAAACATGTTACCATCGGTGAAAATGAGTCAAAACGTCGAGCTTGGAAAGTAAAATCTGCGTTATGTTTTACATTGAGATTAAGAGTTTGATTCTCAGGAATGTCAAGTTGGGCTGTTGAGCTTTATGCTTGGAGTATATTATTATTAAATGTTGCAAGGCTTAACTACAAAGAAGGTAATTGGTAATATGAACAGACTTATAGGTAGATGCAAAAGAAGTCATTCGTGGTTAGCTATATCGAAGGCAATACGCTCAAAGACACGGGGTAGAAAGTGTATATATAAAGCATTATAAGTGCATGAAATGGTCGTTGTGTTTTTCGAAATCAGTTTTGTATATGGCATTTGTGCATTCTAAAACTGCACATAGCACTTTGAATGATATTACACGTTTCTGGACATTGGAACATTGGCACAAGGTGCTACTGATGTACTAAAGCATAAACTGCACAAGATATTGCGTATACATGATAGTTGATGTTTCGAGAAATGAAACCACAGGTGTTATACTTGCGTACTGGGATGAAACCACAACAAAATTTTCAGATGCATATGATACTCTGTGTGGTTGGCAATCAGATGATAGATAGGGTTTTGCGTGTTTTGCAACAGAATTTAAAACACCAAATGATTGAAAATATAACATATAAAAATAAAGCAAGCAAAATTGAAAACAATATCATCATAAGAGTGCTGTAAAATGAGAGAAGGAAAAAGTTATCGTTTGCAGCGAGTTAAATGCAAAGCTAAGCAATTAAATACAATATGACGTTTTTACGCTGAACCTAAATGCCTTTTATTGAGACACATCGTTATTCATCGTCGCCGAAAATGCCAGACTGAAAAGTGCAAAATATATGATGTTTTATAAAAAGATTCTTTTATGTAATGATTGGCCGGAAATGAACGATGTTTTAATAGAAAACACAATATCGCACTTTACTGCTAATATGGTAGGAGAAGAATTTTTTTATTAAGCTTTGTATTTTTCCAAATCATGAACTTAACAATCGCATCTGTTGAAAAGCTTATTTTATAACCTACAACAGTCTGCAAAGCAGGATTATAAGTGTATTGTTAGTTATAGAAATAATTACCGTTGGATCTTATAGACCCTAAGTCCTAGCAAACATGAATGGTGTATTATAGGTCGAAGTTCGGAAGGAAAAATTTTTTCGATTTTTTAAAGTACCATGGTACCCTGATGCCGAGTCAAAAAATCGGACAAAATCTTTTTTCTGAAATGGTCATAATAAGTACCATAGAACTCAACTGGTCGAGCTGAGTCCAAATATAGCAAACTTTTGCTGTAGGATGATTCCCTGATTTCCCCACCCTGCTTCAGCAGTGCCCCCGATTTTGTATAGAAGTCGATGACGTTGCGGTCCATCGAGCCATAGGTATATTACAGGTATACTGTCGATTAGCCGAAATCCTCTGGAAATTTACTTATAGTAAAATTCATAAATTTCAGTGGCCAAAATGTTCTAACTTTAAAGTTTTACCTAAATTGGTTACATAGCTAATTTTTATTTGCAAGTAAAGGACAACACTTTATTTCAAAAACTGTAATTCAGAAACCGAGATACGGATTAGGCTAAATATTTTTTCTGTTGATTATATATATTTAGGGTTATCATATTGATTTGTGCGTGTTTGTCTGAAACGCTGCCAGTTGAGGGGGTAGTGTTGAATAAGCCTCTTCTTCAAGTTAATATCAACGTGTGATCATTTGTTACATGAAGTTAGGTGCATGGGTTTTGCTGAGCTTTGCGCAGAGGATATTATCTTATGCGTCATAAGTATGCTACAAATATTGCCTCTACAGTGTTCGCTGTGGCAGAGTAGCCCACTTAGAACTGATATTTTTGGCCAACATCAGAGCACAAATCTTTGGTCTTTTCATATATGACATGACAATACTTGGACTATTTTAAATCAAATCAAGTATTGTATAAAATTTTATATAGCATGCATCTTCTACTATCAACAACTCCGCATTATTTACTGAATGGATTTTGAGAGTTAAAAATGAAAATTTTGGACCAAAGATCTCCAATTTCGCTATTGTCATATGTAGTTTCATAATAGGCGAACCGTTCTACAATTAATTTCACTACACATGTGAACTCGTGGAGTACACATAGGTTTAGTATTACAGGGTAAACTGAGGAATATTGGTTCAATCTTAAAGCTTGATCTATTAATCTACTAGAGACAAAATTGCATTTTCCATCTATAACAGCGTCATGCCTATTCCAATTTCACTATGCTTCCATAGTTATTGTCAAATTCAGAACGCTAATAATGACATCCATCATCCGTACACCACCAAGTCAGCAGAGAGAAATAATAGGAAGTACATTTATTTTTTCTGCTAAGAACTGTCAAAATGGAGTGATTGTTTCTGTTTTGCTACAATTATACTTGTATAATGCGTCTTTGCGGGCATATCTATAATACCTATTTCATCCCGGTCGGATGTTAGAATTGCCGAATATCATCTGTGCATTGCGCTGCTTTCTGAAATGTTATATAAAGCAGAAGTTATGTTGTAGACCTCGCGAAGCATTCAGTTTATTTGGACATATTGAGCCTAATGTGCTCACATCTTACAAATCAAATGGTTTGTGATAGATTTCCAAAGCGGATTGAGAAGAAACGTCTAGTTATTGGTGCTGATTCGCTTCTTGATTTCAGTCGAAACAGATTCCTGATTCACAGAAAATATAGCTCTAAGGAACACTTAGAATAGGAATTTTAGAAGCACAACAACTGCAAAAGCCACAATTTTCGAAAAACAGTGATGTCCTTGTGATATCAAGGACAAAATCAGGCAGCGATAAATGCTTTTCTAATAGACATGACCTTGGTTATTGTGAATGAAACAAAATCCAGTATATGCTTACCGAGTATATATTTGGGTTGGATATTGTTCTGTAGATATATAACACTGGTAGTGGATTTCAAACTGTTAAAATAAAGCTATGATAGCAGAGATTTTTGTTGCATGTTTTGTCTTTATCTCCCAAAGCTTATGATCACGTCTTTAGTGTACAAAATATGGTCATACATTGGTCTAAACGCGCAGGTCTATTATCACTGAGCGCAGATAAATCTGATATAGGATGGTCAATACGACTATAGATTTGTATTTGAATATTCATTTCATTAAAAGAGATAGTATATGTGTTCATGATCTGTAAACGCATTGCGCATGCTATAACATGGGCTCTTTGTTTTAATTTGTTACAGTAACAGTCACCGTGTTAGCTACAACAAATTGTCGTACGCAATGTGAATTATGATAGACACGTAATCACTAAAGTTGTCTACAAAAGAGTGGAATGCTCGCCGCAACTGCAGCTAATATCATTATTTTGCCATGGAGAAACGTGATATTCACTTGAATTATGCGTAACGTAACGAAGCTCTTATACTAATCTCTTGAAATGATATAGTATGTGCCCAAATTGCTATATATAGGCTGCGGAATGTAACCATCTTCATAAATAAAACGGCTTACATAAAATGTTTCATACACATTTTAGGACCATACTCTTTAAGAATAGCGTAGCAATTTATCCTGCGTATGTTAGCACATAGGCGTAGCTAATTTCAAGACGTACAATTAAAACCATTGAGCTTAAATCCAGCTTGTTGCTTAATTCCGCTCACAACATTAATAAAAACTCAGTCTACAGTTGATCGCTCTAGTCCAATCCGTTATTATACTTCGCATGGTATAGAGTCTGCCTGGCATCTGCGAGCAAGATGTATACGTGCTTTCAGCTGCATTTCTTTGATGACAAATATGGCTGCAGTTCAATCCTTTGTTTTACTGGGTCAATAAGTTGTTTACCGACTATAACGTTACGTTTGTATAAAATCTGAATGGTCCCCGTTTCTCATATCTTTAAAGTTGTTTGTATATTTGTTATATATGGCTCACGTCAAAGTTTATCCATGCAGAAGGATTCAAGCGTCGTATCAGCTGACTTTGTGTGGTTTATCTCTTCGATGGCAATTATTATCGCTCCAGTCTAATCCGTTGTTTTACTAGGTATAGTCGCTAGGACTAAGATTTTCGTGACATATATAGAACATAACCGAAAATAAAACACTCATAATACGCAATATACTGATGAGAAACAAGTAATTTTAGCCAAAAGAATGTGAAAATTACGATTTGCGAGCAAATTTATCCTGAGTACTTCAGCAAAACATTGTTTACAGCTTTGTTTTCCCTGGGTCCACTGCAATTTGTATAAAATTTGTCAAAATAATATCTGTTCAATAAACATCGGTGTAAACATTTCTACAAAAATTATCCATTTTAATATAAATACTAGACCTTTTGCCAATATTAGCTGATATAAATCGAAACACATTGACTTACCACTATGACTTTCAGCAGCTAATACGCCATATACTATTAGCCATAATACAAGCAATGTCGGAGTTCGCGGTGTAGTATAACAACTGGTCGTCATCTTTCGATATGATACTTGTTTTGAATTTGAATATTGAACACTTTTTATATTATTAGTAGTGACATAAATATGTTATGTCGATGTATTTGGACCAGAGAACATTGTATGACCATTGTCATAATAAAAAATTAATAAATCACACAAGTAATCAACTCGTCATTGAAATATATAGAAACAGATGTAACTGTTATTGATATATATATAATCCCTAATTGTGAACACACAAGAGGTATAGCTAAGCTAGCTTTAAATTTAAAGGGGCATCGAGCAATTTTCGAAAAGATATGATTGTTTCAGAATAAAACACATTAAATCACCTTTGTGTTTTCGTATGTTGAATTTCCGACCATATTGCGACATAAAAATTATATTGCTTAAACAGTTGGCCGGTAACTATTACTAGTACGTTCCGATACTTATTATTTTGAGGCTGTGTTAACTGTTGGCTTCACTCGACTCCGAAGAATAACGTGATTTTGCACAGAGCCTCGGCAACGGTGCCTGAGTCCCACCCCCAGTAGAACAATGTAATATAATTGGCAACGCCTTTTCCTTTTTTTGCATCGGGCATGGGGCTCCTTGAGGTAGGAGTTCGGTTAACCCTGGCCTGTTTCAAAGTGTTCAGTTAGGGCAGCAGGATTAGTTATAAATATGTACCAAATATATTGCAACATAATTTCGAACTCAAGATTCGCATAGTCAAGGGGATGGTAAGAAAAATTGCTTGCTAAAAAGGAAATAAATCGTTTCTTAGCTCTATGGTATTAGAACATTGTCACTTTCTAAAAAGCTGTTTAACGCAAATAATACAATGTTCATTGTTTTTTTGCGAGAACGTTCGTGTATTATTTATGAAAGAATGTTAATGTGTTGATACATAAACTTGTTTTGAATTTTATAATAAATGGATTGTAGACTTCTTTTTCCCAAAAACCACATTTAGAAACCTGTACTCTATATTTACAGCGAAATATCCGATATAAAATTGGCTGAAATTGCTATGTATAAAAACGCGAGAAAAGGCATAAACGCATACTGGGTCTTCTAATTTTTGCCTACAAAATACAGAACGTATTAAATATATCTTTAACTGATTATAATTAATGGAATATTGCACCCGCGTACTGTTTACCTCTTTGAGTTAAATATCAGCGTTTGTACATATATAAATTGCCATTTCTAGCTGAAGTAAAGTTTCGCTTTTTACAATAAGTTGTTATAATCTTTTCCCAACTTTTCGTTGTACTACAAATCAAAGAGTACAACGCTCTTCATATTTTAGCAAATAATGGTCATTGGGAAAAAACAGTGAAAGCAAAAACGTTTTAGAAATGTTTTGTAATTGTAATTGGTGTGCCTTTCTAAAGCTGTTTTTTCGGCTAAGGCGATACAAAAGCGACGGATTTTGCAGGTGTTTCAAACCACTTTAAACACTTACAAAAATATGGTACAGTAGTCTTGGATCCTAGGAGATTCAACGTATCGAGTAACCTAAATACTGTTTTAAATACAATGAAAACAATAAAACAAAAAACTGCCGATAGACTATATTCTGAATCGCGTTCGTCAACTCAAAGCCTAATAAAAGCAACTAACATGGAATGAAATATTAGGGCCGGTTTCTAGATAACCTCACTATCTAGTGTTCAGCGTACTGAAAACCCTATATACAGACCACGCTTGACGCTCTGCCTGCAATACATAAAGAAGCAAATCAAAATAGATTACATTTTGTAAATGATGTTCTTGGACCGCAAAATCCATAAAACCTCACGAACAAATATAATGTAGTCAAGTTGGACGCTAAATACCAAAATAATGGTACGTGGCAATAATTTCGTCGTGCTTAGTAACCTAATAGACTAGAGGAGAGTGTTAAAAACACAATAACTTGCCGAAACTTGAAATATCGGTAGTTCTGGGACGCAGCCGGAGCACCATATTTGAGCCTTCAACGGCCCGGGGAGTAGCCCCATAAAATGTGCTAATTAAATGCAAAGTTATGGATTTCGATGAGCTTATTTCACAGTTTCTCATTTTTAATGCGAAGCCTGTGCCGTAAGATATGGGCTGTGAAACGCAAGCACTAGTGTGACAGATTTGGTGAAAGTACCCTTAAGAACTTGTTTTTGCTATTTTAGCCCGGAACATGGTTTCAAAGCTGTTCGAGTTCAACTAATTCGCACATCCTAATCAAGTTTGCTATCGAAAAATTTATTGAAATCCATCTATCGGAAGATGAGTTATCAGTGACACCGACTGATAAACAAGAAAATTTCACGCTCTTTGCTCCTACCGGAGTCGGTGGAGACTCCATTCGCTTCGCACAATTTCACTTCACTCGACTGAAATATGTAGGCAGGTAGCGATTGATTTAACATTCTATAGACAAGTATTATTTTATAGACTTATAGACTTACCTTGTAGACTAAGCACCCTATGTCGCAATGACACTAAGTACGGGTGCGTCTCAAGCGACTTTTGAAATTGCAAACAATGCTGGCAGCGACGACGCTGTCAGGGAGTGAGTTCCAGGAGTGCAACACTCTCCAATTAAATGAATGGGCACGAACATTTGTTCGAGCGCATCGCACGGCAAGTTTCACACTGTTCCCCCGCAGATGTCGTGTGAGGGTACGAGTAAACATATTGTCAGGCTCCAAGATAGTGAACCGATGGAGGACCTTGTATGCGTACACCAAATCGATTGGTTAGCGCTTTGTAATAGAGACGAATAGTTGTCAGGATTGTAGTCACGGCAGAGCGCTTAAAAGACGATTTGCAAAAGTTGCGTATTGAGGCGACCAGATGACTGATCCATACTCAAGCACCGGGCAGACATATGCCTTATACAATGGGATGATTACATCAGGTGAACGGGACGCAACACAGCGGCGAATAAGGCCTATTCTTCGATTGCTTGACATTCAATGTAGTTGACATGGAGATTGAAGCGGAGATCATCTGACAAAATGATCCCCAGGTCACGTATACATGAGACCTGGTTGATTGCTGCCGCACGAAGCAGCCGGTAATTGAAGTCAAAACTGGGGCGTACCCGTAGTATATGGCATTTGGGAAGTTTTGGGACCAATAGGGAATCGTCACACCATAGTTCACACCACACTATTATTAATTTGAATACAATCCGCTGATGGAGTAGAAACCAGTGAAAAGATTTTCAGGATGGAACAATATTTTTCATGGTTTGTTTTCCAAATACCAGTCTTACCGCAGCATTAAGGACATGACAGAACCAGCGTAAACAGAATTAAGGTAGAACAATATATAGGGAATTACAATAATCAATACAGGAGAGAAACAACGCACAAGCCAATCAACGTAAAGTATCAGAATCAAGCTTAAATTTCTTACAGAATCAATCTCAGACTGTCGATGTTTTGTCTCAGCTTGGCCGTCGTCTTCAGATTGAAAATCGTTCTCGGGATCGTTAATTTCACTGAAATCTTATAGTTATCGTTAATAACGAGAAAAATGCACGAGGCAAAGGTTTACTATAATGCATGTTTTCCTAGTACATCAGATCTTTTAGTGCTATCTTCGTCTAGCTAAATAAAAATTTCAGCCAAGTCCTATTTGTGGGGAATTCAGAGAAGGCGCACATCATCTTTTGAGCTGTCCCCCATTGTCTCTGGACCCCCAATCATTTCATACACCCAAAATAGATCTTTTCGAGATCAGGGTCTCACGTTTTCTGCTATGCTTGATTGTAGTTTATTATTCTTATTCTCGGTTTTCAATCGATTTAAAATGGGTAATGGTGCGTTTTTAGGTATTTAAACTCCTAAAGCTTCCTCTAAAATGGTGCTAAAATTTCAAGATCTGCTTTTTATCAGTCAGCAACTTTTGTGTAAAAATACCTAAGCATCTTACCTCTACATGAGACACTTAAACAATATACTCCAATATACATATTGATACTATGTAAGCATAAATAAGAAAGGTATAAATGCTAGTAACGAAACCAAAATTTCGCGAAAACCCCCTAAATAATTCCTCTCAAAGAACAGATTACACCTATAAATATTTATATATTATATACTATATTCTGACAAAGCACATATTTTGTATAATCCACGCGATCAATGTAAACCTTAAAGGGCGGAAATGAAATACATGCCATGCCGTTCTCAATATACTAAGCATAAGCCTTAGTCTTAGCCTAAGCTAAGGTTCCTATATGAACCATGTACTAAGCCTAAGCCTACGTAGGGGGGCTGCAGACCCCGAACCCCCCGCTCTACACTGTTCTTTTTTCTAACGTTATAACGTCGAGCCCCTAAAGGTGACATGGGACATCCACCCAATGTTATGAGCTTTAAGAACTTTCAAGCTTACGCTTGCATATACCTTCCAATTTTTCCGCATTGAGATTTATAGTTATAATGTATATAAGAAGAAAACAAGATTGTTATAAAAGTTTGCTTCTCAATAAAAATAATCGATCCTTTATTTGTGGAAAATACATAATTTTGTATAAATTGGTGATATATACCAGGTAACTGACGCTCGTCTGATTGAAATAACTCAATACTTCCATAATGAAATTAAATGTTTTCTGCGAGGATGAGCATGCAGATTCACTAATCAAGGGAAGCATCCTATAAGCGACCCAAGTGAAAGTAGGACGACGTGCTGTATGCAGACATTAAAGCTGCTGGACTAAACCCTGATACGACCTAACACGAGCTAAGAGACATATAAAATCCGCGAGTCTTGCATCCAGATAGGGTTAGTGCCAAAGAAAAATATGATTGTATATGCACAGTTACTATGTAATATGTATACTGAATTAAAGATATATATAACATACTATACACTGTGTGTATAATTACATACAAAGCGCCAGGAAGTAACAAAATCGCAAGTACAGAGAATAATGCGGGAACTACTGCAAGATGTGCCTATAAAGATGACTTAAATTAAAAGTCTTTTTAATTTGGTGTCAAATCCGATCGGCTTTGAGCTTCCTAATATAAAACGAGTCAACTTAAATTGACTTGGTCAGGGAGATGGTATTTTAAATCCGTTGATACCGATAGACTTCGACCGTAATTAATTTGGCGCCAAAAATGTCGTTTTAAATTGGGGTTATGGCGAGTTGCAGAATATGATTTTACTTAATATTTCACTAGTAAAAGGGTTATTGTTGCTAAAGTACCGCTCGTACATTAATGTTTGAGTTAGTTTGCGGTTGCGTTGTTAAGTAGTGCTCCAACTTTATCAGACCAATTTGAAACGACATTTTTGGCGCAAATTAATTCGGGACAAAGTCGATCGGGATTGGCCGATTTAAAACAATACCTGTCTGAGCATGTCTATTTTAATTGACCCGTTTTAATTTGTGAAATCTCAAATCCGATCCGATCGGAACCGCCGCTATTTAAATCAGCTTTTACTTTTAACTATATTTGTGGGCACATCTTGCAGTAGCTCCCGCATAAATCGTTTTGATCAATCCACACATAAACACGAACCTACAATGCAAGTATGCAAGCCAAAAGAATTTTATATAAATTATATATTCAGTAAATTTGCGATTCTCTTTATGAACTAAACATTGTTGCAATGCTACTTAAATTTTAAAAAATCCATGACTTTAAATTATGTTAGTTTTGAAACACTACAATTTGAATAGGTGCTACATCTCAATTTTTATGGCTGCCTTAAATAGCCAGAAAGTTTATTTAGTGCTCTACAACTAGAGCATATCTTTTTCTACATATCATGTAATGAATGAATGAGAAGACTGGATATGTCAAAACTATATAGATGTTATCAGTCTGAGAAAGTTTGTTGCAATTTCAACCTATTTATAACCTTTGCTGAATTATACACAAATACAGTAAAACCAACTAGAAATATTAATGAAAACTATGACTGGACTGCGGGGCAGTAAATAGCAAATACTGTATTATACTCATTAATGGCAAATGATAGCAGCTGCTCGAATACCGTATTGGCTTTTGTTTTATGTCCTGAGAAAGTTCAGTATGTTGCAGATAAATATTCGAATGACAATATTTTTCTGTCTCTTTGACTTTACCAAAGATCAGATAGAGTTAGCAAATGCGTCTGCCACGGTTTGATTTCAAGGTTTTGTATTAATTGATTATATCAATTTTACTTCGGCCATTTGTACTATAATAGACTAGCATTCGCATAGGTAACGTGTTTAATGTTTCGTATTACACAGTATATATTTGATAGTTGCAGAAGAAAAAAACAAGCGCTGTTTTTGGTTTAAATTTTTCTAATTTTACTGTTATCGTAACTTGATAACGGATTTTGCTCAAGTTTTCATGGAGCCTGAAAAGTTGTGTGATATATTTATGGCTGTAACGCCATTCTAATAACAGCTTCCTTGAACAAACAAATGTAAAAATGCTTAAAATATACGTTCTTTTTGTTCCTGCACTGACAGCCTATCAGACACACAGCCAAACTTCGATAGCAGAGGGTGTGAGGGAATTTCATGGTTGTAAAATTTTTATATTTACAACAATATTCTATTCCGAGAAACAGCTTGTGCAAAAGTCGAAAATCAGAAAAAGCATTTGCATTAAACTACTAAAACAACTAATAAGCAGAGGATACACATCCAATTGTTCTAATTACACGTTAGGAATATGAGATTGATGACTTTCTACTGTTTTTCAAGGGGCCGTTACACATCCTGCCCCTGCCTACGTGCTTGTACTGTATTACCCTGACCAGGCAGCATGACCACTGAATTTATATATAAGCAAATGTGTGTATGATTATATATTTAACAAGCAACAAATATCAACGTACACAACATGTAACTACGTCAAAATTATCGCTGGTAAAACTATCGGTGCCTCGTTTATTTAGCACGCTCAAATATGGCTTCAAAGTTAATCATTACTTAGAGTGCACATAATACTATGCATAGTTACTCGATGCTGTATTGCGGCATCGCTATACAAATATTAAACTCACAGCTCAACCTTGGACTACATGCCTTGGATTCGTTAGTTGCCGTAAACTTTTATTCTGCTGCTAATGGAGGTAAAAAAATAACATCGAACTACGTTCAAATAAAATGACCTGCTATCGCTATTCGTCTAGTATAAATAAATATTAAATTCACATATGTAATATATGTGACAACATCGGTAGTAGTACCTAATTTACGTGATACCAAAACTTTAATCAGTTTGGTGAGTGGGCGTGAACTAAATACTCATAGAAGCAACTAATATATTAGATATGTTTACAAAAAATGCCAACATCGGTACTAGTATCAAACTTGTGTTTTAACATACCTTAATCAGTTTCGTGAGAATTCGTGAACTAACGCATTTGGAGAAGCGGAAAATATACTAGATATATTTACAAAAAAATCTGCGTGGACCACACATTAGTCAATATGCACGTTTCAAAAATATGCCTATGTTTTGAGTAACGTACTTTGTTCGCATAAAAATGTGACAATAAAAAGCTTACTGCCGAATATAACGAAAAATGGATCACGTAAATCAAAATTCATTAAGACAACAAAGGCTTAAAACCCTTTATGAATCTCGAAGCCACCCGCTCACAGTGTGCACACATAGTAAGGTATGTCAGTAGCTTACAGTATAGTTAACCCCTAGCTTAAATTATTAGCAAACCTCAAATTCTAGGTGGCAGTATATATAGAGCAGTCATTAATTGATTCCTTTATGAGCCATATTATACAGACGCTTAAGCGCCGGGTCTCATGATAGGAATTTATCATATTAAAATATTAAATGGGAAGAATTTTTATGTGTTTTTCGTAGCCATGCAAACAGTTATTGCAATAAAACAACAAAAGTTTATGTAAGAAATGCATACATGAAGGACATGGTAAATAAAAATCTGGAATTGATGAGAAATCTGGTTATATTTTAATGATTTTTTTTCACTACGCAAGCTAAGTTGCGCAAGGTAAACTGCTTTTGGAAGATGTTAAAATTTATGGTAACTATTGTCAAATTGAATGAAACCGTTGACTTTGAGCAAACATAAGTTTCATGCTGAAAGACTGAAGTTCTGTATTTACAGCATGTCCATAACTAAATTATACGACCGGTTGAAGTATGTCTTCAGTATATTTTAATAATCGCACAGCATATAAGAATGGATTATTACTATCACAATACTGGATCCTTCAGAATGCAATTTCTTTATTAGTATGTAGAAATTATTAATAATTGTTTGAAAACAGTGCTCCCATCTTATATAATTACATGAATGCGACGTAATATAAAACTTTCACCACCGTAAAATGTATTTATTGATTCCAATAAAACATTATTTTCCTGTGTGGAAAATTCCTTGACTGCTATTACCACAGCATTGCATAATCACAGACAATTTAGAAATAATGATAACAAATAACTGCAGTTTTTGCATTTATAAATAACCCTAAACCATTCTTATTAAGTACATATGGCTAATAATCCATTACAGTATATATGACATTAGTTTGTTTTATAATGTTAAAAAAACATCTATATTTTATATACAGTCAGGCAATAAGTGTTTTCAGTCCAGGTTTCAGGGATTGTCGTACCATACATTAAGTAGGGATAGCTGACATAGTTTCCATCTGAAAATACGGAAAAATCTATAATCAATAACTCACACAATGTTTCTTTGAATGCTTGTCCGATTGAATAATAAAATATTTTAAGCAATCAACCTAGGTGGTAAAAGAGCAGAGGTATTATATTGAAATTTCACCTACTCCTTGTTTCTAAAATTTTATTTTACTTCGTAATTGGATGTCGTTTAGATCAACCGAAGACGCGTGTATTATAACATGGCCTAGTGTTCTAGCGCGCAATACGGTTTTGTCGTTTCCAAAGTTATATTTTCATCTTCCATCGGATACCTTTTTTCGTTCTCAGTAGCTTTTGTGCTACTACATATAGGCGTAACCCTTAGACACATAATAAGACTAACAGAACATTAATTTCTTTATGTGATTTACCAACTATTTATGTTCGAGATAAGATTTTATAAAAACATAATGTCCATTTTTGTAGTAGCTGGTGCTTTACCGGTTTAAATAAAATTAAACAGTAGAGAACCCTAAATTTTGCAAGGGGCACAAACCATTGGCTCCCGTTTTGTACTAGGTTGCTCCGAAAATCCACAATTTCAAGGCAGCCAACGCCAACCTCTACAATTAGAAAAGTCAGCAATGCATTTTATGTGTTAATTATCAAATATCCAATATGATTAACATTAAATTAATAACATTAACGTTATAACATTAAATGTTTTTGAAATGGTTTTACTAAACATTGTTAAATATAGGATATTCGCGAGATGTCTTTAAATAGTAGAAACCCAGCTGTCCACACTAAGCATCTTGCACATACACTACGTTGTTATATTATATGCCCTAGATAGTACATTGGACATTGTTTAAATAAAGAAAGACGGTAGAATTCGATGTGTATTTTAGGTTAGGATTGTCTGCTGTTGCTGCTTAGTGATGTACCTGTTGCCAAAGGTTTCGGAATCTGGCCTGGAGGGCAGTTAGTCAGATTTAGGGAGCAGTGAGATACTTGTAGAATGATCACCACAGGTTTCGGGTTAGGACCTTACAAATTTAGAAACGTTCCAACGCCACTGCGTTTTGTTTAATTTTTTTCATTTACAATAAGTCCAAACGGAGCAACTGCATTACGAATTGTTACGATAACTGGACTTACGGTGTACTGCATGGTTCCACGTGCGCTGTACATAAATTGCATACAGAACAGGGGCGTCGCCACGGGCACGCACTGGCGGGCGGTGCCCCCTCTACCTCTCTCCCACCAGAAGAAACCAATTTTATGCCATTGATGACAGGTGGGTTAAACTAGAACCGCAAGATCTGACATCGCACACGAAACTAATTTCAAACATTCTTCTCCTTCTGCACATCTTACAACACTTAGCGTATTTCGTCTATGTTAGTAATATTTTAAGGCTATCCTAAGGGATGCGGCTATACGGCTTTCACCTTTACCACTTTACTAATATTGTTTATGACGTATACTAATTTAGAGCAAAAAATGTTTTGTTGGTTACTGCGCGAACAATTTTAAAAAAAATGCTAATCAGCAAGTGCTGTAAATCTGTGAAAGATGGTAAAACATATGCAAGAATTAATTCTGTTATTAAATAAACTCAGACAGAATCAGTTCCACTAGTAAGAACGCCATCTTGAATAAAATTGAGTAGAATTTGTTGTGTTTTTTTAAATTAATTTCGTGAATTTCATTGCTCGCAGGGAAAGTTTATTAAAGGTCATACTACTGTTTAAAAGATGAAATAAATCCTACAAGAAAAAATTTCAAAAATTTCTATTAAAATTAACTTGACCTGAATTAACGTAGATTTATTTCGATAAATTTGGTTTTAGCATAATGAGAGGTAGAATAACATCGATATATAGAATCGATGCTAACAGTCTTTTTAAACTTTGGGTGCACAAATTTTACAATAATTGCCGCGTAAATAAATATTTTTCTTAATTAAACTTTATTTCGGTTTTGGTGTCCATGGATTTAGTCTTGTTATCTCTTGAATTTGATTAGTCATTTTATTCTAATCCATTGGTATACTGCAACTTGTCGTCCAACCTAAGGAAGTAACTGAGCAATGATGCACAGCAAATCCTTTCGAAGCATGTTAGCAAAGTCTCCTACACAAAATCCAGAAGTGAATGAAAGATAGTGACTAGAACCTCGCAAGCGATTGTGAAACGGAGAGAGCGTGGTTTCATTTTTAAGTTATAAAATATCAAGTATTGTGCTGGTCTCTACATAACAAATCATCGTATTCGTATTACCGGTACGAATACCTAGCACCTATATACGAAAACAATTCTTGTTGACATGCACACAATACATAACCAAACAACTAAATACAGACTATATTCCGGAAATTGGGTTAATTGACTCTAAACCTATTGAAAACCCATGAAAAGGCTCGAAATACGCATGCTGTGTTCTAGATAACCAAATTATTGTAGTCGGCATACCGAAAAACCTATATGTAATCTATTTTTGATGCCATGTACCAAACTACTGAAGACATACTATTTTCTGCTGATGGGATTCATTGACTCTAAACCCAATGAAAATGTCTGAAAAGGCATAAAATACTCGTGCTGGTCTCTAGATAACCAAACCATCGCTTTCAGCATACCGGAAAACCTAAATAAGCAATTCTTGGTGTCCAGTAAGCAATACGTAACCAGATAACAGATGACATGCTATATTCTGGAAATTGGCTTAATTAATCCAAAACCCACTTGAAACACATGAAATGGCTTGAAATGTGCACGCTGCACTTAAAATAACCAAATCATTGTATTCAGCGTTAAGAAATACCTATATATAGAGCATCATTAATGCCCTGCACAAAACACATATCAGACAAATGAAAACACACTACATTTTGGAAATCGAGTTCGTCGACCGTAAAACCTCTGACACCCCATAAAACATATAATATAGTCAAGTTAGACCCCTAGATAGCAAAAAATCGTATTCAGCGTGCTTGATAACGGAATTAGCTCTCAATGTAAGGTAAAAACAAGCAACAGTATCTCGAAATCTGAAAAATCGCTATTTCTGGCTAAAGTACGATGAACCATATTCGGGTTCACAACGGCACAGGAAGTGGTCCTACAACACAGTCGTAGTTAGCAAAATGGTAGATATCTATGAGTTGATTCTGCAAGATGCAAAGCCTGTGTTGCGAGATGTGAGCTGCAAAAGACTGGTACCGGTATGGCCAGATTTGGCAAAAAACACTTAAAAACCTCTTTTTTTGCCACTTTAACCTCGAAGATGGGGTCATAGCTGTTCGCGTTCCAGTAAAGGGCACATCCTCATCACGCGTACTGAATAAAACAAATTTAGCGAAATCGATCCATCCTAAGTTGCGTTATGAAAGACAGAAACAAACAAAAAAAGAAATTTTCACGATTTCCCCTTTGCACTCTCAGTGTAAACTCCAAACTTCGCTCACTTCGTTTCAGAAACTCTCGTGACAGGAGAAAACTAAACGATTGTGGCTAGTGGACTATTTTTCACTATAGACTATAAAATAAAAAATGCCTTCGAAGCATGTTACTAAAGTCTTCTACACAAATCCTAAATTGAATAAAAGAAACTATAAACCTCTTGCGACAAGAAAAAACTGAACGATTATGGCTAGCCTAGTCTGCGTTTAGTGCTCAGTTTAAAGTTCAAATCTGAGTTTCCTTCCTCCCTTAAAAGTTCTAGAAAGGCAATACTGCAACAATATATAGGGTAGCGATTACACCTAATTGCAGAGCATAGCAATACAACAGAATACTGTATTTCTTTTTCCACTGCGATTGACATAAAGGTACGGGCTTTTTACATTTATAAATAAATCATGTTCAGTAGAAAACATATAGATTCAAAAGACATCGTTCATCCTGCAAGCATCTACTGCTTATCGATTTGCAAGCATACCATTAACTACTTTCATCGTATTCATGAACAAGGAAAAGCTATACAACCAGTCAAGCTCTGCCTGTGTATAAGTACAATTAAATAAATACAAAAATTAGATAAATTCGTCGCCAATGTTTAGCATTATTAAACCACCATTGTATTGCAATGGCAACGACATACACCGTGCAGCAGGTTGAAATGCATAAATAAAGTTTAACGAGATAAAATGTTTATATGTCTACAGTTTATAGCCTAGTTTAACAATAAAACTCGCATAGTTGAAAATTTTGAAAATTCCATATTTTGATGTTTCTTGTCTCATAGCTTGAAAACGGCTACTGTAACAATAAGTTTTATGTACCAAAATTGTACCTTTCTACGAGAGGATCAGAGCCTGGTTCTTGATCCAAAGCCTACAGTAATAGTTCAGAACAAAATGTTGGTGACATCTGTATTCTGGAGGAAATGTTGGAGATCTAAATCATAATTTCGGAAGGTTGGATTGTTTTGCTGGCCTCTACAGGGCACTGACTTAGCACATATGCCTCAAAAACCGCGTGTAAAAAGCTCGTTCTTAAAAAGTTTGGTAATTTTTTCAGCTCAGTCTCTTATGGAGAAACTCTGCTGGCTGCGGTCGCTAAGCCGATTAAGCCGGACATAAGAGTTGATCCAAAGTTTGAAAATCCGGATTTTTCTTACATTTAAATCATACAAACAGCGTTGTAACATCTACTCTACATGTATAAAATATGTGTGTAATATGTATTTAAATCCACCTGCTTGTTTTTTTACGTTGGCAGCCCACAAACTTCAATAACAAAGCGTAGTAATGAACCGCAATGCGATAAGGCCCAGTTTTATAGAAACAACAATGAATGAGCTTTTCGTAGAAAACTGCGAACAGAATTCATCTTGTTTTATGTTATACGTAAAAATAGTTACTGTCACGAAGAAAAAAGCGGAAATTTGCACATTCAAATTGTGGTGGTGATAATAAGGCAGTAAACATACTAAACTACAAAACGCAAACCAATAAAAATATGCAATCACCACCGCACTCTGTGAAATAACTCAAAATGGAATTTACATATGAATGCAAAATTTGTAGGATTTTGCTGCACGGTAATTTCAAAAGATACGATATTAAATTTATTATCTGGTGAAAAATAATACTAAATATTGTAAAGGATGTTTATATTTATTTTACGGAAATTATGCTCTAATTGTACTAATTCAGTTGATGAGATTTAATAATTTTAGTCCCAATTGGGTTATTTATGGTTTAACGAAATACTGAACGCCAAAAAACATATGTGCAGAATCCTAAAATTAATGAGAAAAACACCAATCCTGTATTGAAAAAAATTAGTGTCACTGTTAGTGTCAGACTATAGCCAAGACTCAAGTATTATATCTTATCGATCGATTTGGTCGTTTCTCGTCGTAAAGCCCCTAAGTATTTCATTTTTGTACCTGAAAAGGTTCTCTGAAGGTTATCGGAAACTCCTTTTTCGCAAGTTTGCTTGTGGTACTATGCATTCGATCTAAACCAAACAAATTACAGCAGCATGAGCAACCACCGGTGGCTAGCTACTATTTGTGCCTTAAAAATCAATGAACGAGTGCCCCACAAGAAACCATGGGGGTACAGAGGCGTGTAAGCCGGTAAGCCCATTAGAACCCTGGGAGTAGGCTCTTCAGTCCTTGAGGGGTAGCCCGAAAAAGACCGTACAACCGGTTGAAGGAAATTACGCGAGTATGACAGAGTGTCATAATCTTCTACAAAATTAGTCTTCTGTACTAATTTCGTGAACGCTTGTCTTTAGGAATTCAACAATCTTCTTTATCTTTCTTTGGGCAAAAATAGAATAATCGTTCAAATTCAATTTTCAATATAAATATTAGCTCCAGAGATGATCGAACTGGTCCTACATTTTGCAGTTCGGCAAAAAACCTGTGTAACAAGGACGTGTAGTTGCTATTCGACTGCCTATAATTCTTTTCGCTCATTAGTAAAATATTTTTGTTTTCTTGCAGACTGTAGCCTAGAACCGCAGCCAACCTATTATCTAGAAGCTATAAAGTTGATTAATTCTTGGAGTTATTGTTAGTACAACTATTATTTTACGAACATTCATGTCCCCAGCTTTAAACAGACAACTTTATCGATAGTCCTTGAAATTTCAGTATTAGTTTGGAAGTTTAGTATAAAAGTGACTGTGTATTAAGTATTGTTCTCACTCTTCCTACCTTATTACTCTGAACTGCATCGCAATTCGCTATCTATCTCACCTAAAAGGTTATACAATTTGTTAAGCTACAAATTCCGTGGTACGGTTTTGTACTCAATGAACATATCATGCAGCAGTTTTTAACTAACATATTATATACACGATACGATAACACCGTGGCCCAACAAAATCATTTAAATCTGAATACTTCACAAAACCACTGCTAAAGCAAGAAAATTGATGAACTTGGGTCATTGACATTGTTTGTCCACCCAAATTATAGTTTATGTCAATACTATTTTACTTCTAAAAGCTGAAACTTGGCAAATATAAGTATATGTGTCTTGCGTCATGCGCTGAGTGCCTGACCTAGAAAATCTGCGGGTAGACTACCATTGTGTTTCAAATCTAAAGTGATATAATGAATGGGTCGCAATAGTTGCTCACACTACCTAAAGTAACTTATGTTTGCATAGCCACGAACACTGAATGACTCGATTCTTATATTATTCACATTTTCGTCAAACTAGTTAGCTTTTGGCAATGATTGCGCTAGAATTTTGAAAGAACAAGGAAAACGAAAATACAACAATAGAAGCGACCTTCTTCACACTAAAACACGCTTGTATATTGTCGTAAGAAACCGCATATTTTGAATATTTCTCAGTTAAAGCTATTATTCTTTGATCTTTTTTTAAATTCAAAACTATTAAACAACTTTCGAAAAACAATATTTTCACAAAAATTTCATAAACCAAATTTTATACAGGTAAGCGACGCCATATTGCTTCTAAAGTTTACATTCCTCAAAAAAGTAATTGCACATTGTTAAAACAACTTGATCGTTGAATCGATTTATATCGGTGAATAAAAAAATCCAAATTGAATTTTGACTATTAAACCAACTGTATATCAGTCAGGATGTAATGGCAACACGATAAAGCAGATATACACAACAGTAACGAACGTGGAAAAGCGATATGAAAATAAAAATGTATTTAAAAAAAAATTAAAGGTTACAAATCCGTTTAAGTTCTAATTACAAGCTAATTTACGCGGAGACAGTTCGGTTGACAACCTTCATCGCTGGAATAATTTTATACAATATAATATTGTTAAGTGATCCTAGCTCAGCAATTTAGCTATATAAAGCAAACAATTTCCTATAAAAGCAGCTGTTGTGAAAATTAAATTTTGAAGGACCGCCGGTAATCTGCTGTGCTAATATGGAGGAGGCTATAGCTGGTAATTAACCACTGTCATTGAACCTTCACATTGAGGTTTTTACACTTTGATTAATTCAAAACCAAATTGCGACACAACTACTGCAAAACAAATCGTTTAAAAATTTTTCAGCAAATATATTTGTGATCTTAACAATTCGGTCTTCTGTAAATATAACTGTGCATTGCTACAAATTTCATTAACCAAAACCCCAAATTTCTGTTTACAGATAACTTTTACATGACCTTTAAGTATACACTGTCACTGTAACATGCTAATCCGTATAATTCT
Source organism: Trileptium ribeirensis (assembly GCA_030248225.1). NCBI lineage: Eukaryota > Metazoa > Nematoda > Enoplea > Enoplida > Thoracostomopsidae > Trileptium > Trileptium ribeirensis. The sequence continues at coordinate 7,776 of JASANE010005924.1, read as the reverse complement.
TTCCTGAAAAGTAAGAAATTCTCTGCCCATAAATTTCAGAAGGGGCGTACCCTTCCAGACATAAGTTACTAGATCACAGCACATTCTAGCGACTACAGGAACCACTGCCATTCTAACCATATCAGTACAATAGCATGCGATCAAATTCTAAGCTGATTCTAAGCAAAACTATTTATAACTTTTTATAAACTACTGAGCTTTACTGTACAATGTCTTGCTGTTTGCTTTTAAAATTATTGTAACTATGACCATTATTTAAATTTTGGAAAACAAGAGGGATTTGTCAATGACCGGTAGACGGCATTGTAATCTTGATTTTAAAACACCGCGGCTTAATAGAAGTTTTAGCTCAGAGGTAGATTGAATCCTGTCGTCAACAATATTTGTACATAGTAAAATTCACATCGAATTATTAGAAATTGCATTACGCTAAAATTATATTGTAATGTATTCAAAATTATTTTATAATTATTAAAGGTCTGATGTACTAGAACCCGGTTCTGAATTTCTATGCTTTTATTCTTTCCCAGATATAATATATTAGAAATTTTAAAGCTAGTACATGTGTCATTGAACAGTTTCGTAGTAGGTACAATAGCGTTCTATATTTTATTCAAAACATTAAGCAATAGAAATGAAGCAGTCGACACTAGGAGTTGCCATTTCTTAAATATAATTTGAACTTTGTGAACTCATATCTCTACTTCGAAGGAAATGTTTAGTTGAACACTGGTGTTCATTATATCAAGCTCACATAGTGAAAGTTTCTTAACTTAACTAGAACCATAGGTCTATAAACGGCGTTTAAATAAATTCATAACCATCTGCCAGATGTACACTGCACAATACACGGAACTTACTTTTTGCACAAAGAAAGGCACATTACGTTAAACAAACACGCCGAAGTAGAATATGGCAAAATGGCACAATGAGAATGCTTTTTTCTATTTCCTGCTACAAATTAAAAGCAAATTCATAAATAATGCAAGTCATCCATCGAGCTAGGCCCGTCTTGGGATTCCCTGTCACTGTCGTAGGCAATGCGCTGTGATTATATTTTTAATTTTGCACCAATGTGTGTATCCATTTGTTGTCCTTACTCTCTTAGCTTATTGCCGTATCGTGCGATTTTACACTACGCAGAAACTCGTTCATTTTGAAGGACCGCCGGTAAACTGATGGGTTCATATGAAGGAGGATATTAACCTCAGTCATTGAGCCTTCACTTTGAGGTTTTTAAACTTCGATTATTTCAAAATCAAATTAAGACGCAATTACTGCGAAACTAATTCCTCAAAATTTCTTCCACAAATATATTTGTTATAACAGTTCGGTCTTATGCAAAGCTGTGCGTTGCTACGAATCCCATTAATCATACCCCCAAATTTCTGCTTACGGCTAGCTTTTACATCAAGTTTAAGCATACACTGCATGATGCTGATGCTTATAGATTTTTCTTCAAAAGTAAAAGTTTCAGAAGGGGCTTACCCTTCCACGCATATCGCAGAAATTCACCTTATTACCTGTTAGTTCAATACTCATGAAGGTTGCTATTTAAAAATGCTAAGATGCATCGAAAATACGAGTGTTAATTAAACCCTCATTAGAAACTACAGTTTGAAACACATTTTAAGCTTACTATACTGTGAGGACACTCTGTCTCACAAACTTCTTTTACATTATAACAAATTTGGTATCAAGACACATTCCAGCACTAACCGTTTTTATATGTTGATTACGTATCGAGACGAGCACTTAAAAAGATAAAACTTATAGCGGAAACGCTAAAAAATTTCCAAAAGGAAATGGCTGCTTGTTTCTCTACTCGTAAGTGCTTAGACAGTGGAGATGATTTTAACGGAAGCTGTTGAAAAAATTAACTTAACAGAAGAATTTGTTCGATGTACCTTGTACAGAAATCAGAAATGTGCTATGCGCTTTGCAGTATTAAAATTCATTGTATAATTGTCTTAAGTATATGTATTTTTCAGAGTCACATAATTTGGATTGTAGAAAATGTGATGACGGCCGTAAAACTTGTTTAAATGGAAAGTTATTGATACTAAATCGCAATTAACAAAACATATCAAACGATCATGGTATTTTGAATGCAAACGTTAGGAATAAACACACAAACTGTCAATTCGGTTGATGATAACTAGTGAATTTATCTTACAGTTGCTAAGATTGTGGAAGTGCTACGAAACATTACAAGTTACGCTGACGTTGGTAATATAGAAGAAGGATACGTTTTAAATGCGATGTGCAGGGTCGTCAGTATACAGGCTGAGAGACGTGATTACTAGGCGCAGCTATGCTGGCCCTGCAGCATTGTTATTTGATCATTCACTGCTGATATGCCGCCGCTACAGACTTGCCGTCTATACTCGATGTTTGCCTAGAGCTGTGTTGCGTAGCTTCAAAATATCTGGGCTTTATTTTCGATTTATAATTGTTTCTATTGTAACGTTCACCGCTGAAATCCGAACGAGTGCGGTAGCAAATTGGAGAACAGTTGTTAGAGGTTCTGACCAGCTGTTTTTGCGAACAAAGGTTGATTGATGGACGTTATAGAACCGCTTTTCGGCGAATAGGAAATCGTCAAAATTGTGTCTGAATACAGGGTGGATTTTGTGGCACCTGGTTTTGATTTAGCCAATTTTCGTTAACGAAAAACCGTGTCGAATTCCCTATTTGTTCTGTTACAATGGTTTGCGATTCCACATCGGTTATGAAAAAATAGGATCATTTAGGCGGGGTCATTGGAAGATTAGCCGCGCATTTGATTGTTTTATCAAGTCAGATCACCATCGAAAAACGACGACCGTAAATAAGTAAGGATTGCTATTATGCGGGCAGTCACAGGTTTCTTTACACTAACAAATAGCTGTTTATTCTCAGTTTCAAGCAAGGCAGCCAACCATATTCTGTTACAACGCAACCACACATCGCGATTTTATAGCAGTGTTCTGCACTCAAAGACCGCATACATGTATTGTTTGTCTCAGCATCTCATTTGATGTGCACATACAAACGTGCAAATTCAGATAACGAACGTATACGCAACTTGCGTTCAAACGTCTCGAAGCCTCTGTTCGAGAATAAAATGATGTACGACTGTCGCCTGTTGCATGCCAATTGAAATCGTCTGCACAAACACTCAGCTTTTTCGACTGGAGGAAACTCAGGCTAATCCATAACCTGAGAAGCACACTATTTCCCAATATCAGTCGAGTTTTTTCAGCATGATATTTCGCTACTGGATTGAAGTGAGAGGGACTGCACATACTTTTAGTAGTTTAGAATAAAAATACGGTATTTCCAGCTGATAAATTCTCTGAATTCCACAGTATACGAAGGAGAAGCACAACATTTTCTAATTTCAGCGTTATACTTTCAGCATGTTTCTAATCTTTTATCTTGCATACAAATTAAGAGTCTCTGTAAGAAGTATAGCTTTAGGAAGTGAAATTCTCCCTATTCAAAATTCCATCAGTGCACTTTTTATAATTTCAGCTTTTGTGTATACAGCACAAATAGTAGGAGTTTGTATCACACGCAACAACTCGGTTATGCATTTTACACGAAGTAGCACATGACCAAAATTAGATAAACATGAACGAATTCCCTGTCTTGTCCCATGTAATATCATCGCTTTTTACTAATCTCAAAATTAAACCTACGATGCAATTGTTAAGGTTTGCAACCGTGCATTTAAAATCAGTCTAGCGTCATCGTCATTTAAACCACACTGCAAAAGCTACATTTATCTCCACCATGCCGCTGTTTTAATACAGAGCTTGTAAAAATACCTTTGATAAATTTTAAAAGAAGTTCTTTTCGTTAAAACAGAAAGCAATCACCAAAATCTGTGTGATATTTTGATCGTCTAAAGTGCTAAAACATTTCAAAATCGTTTCAATATAAATCACAAAGAGCATTCATATTTCAAATTCAATAAATTCTATTTTCTCAAGCTTACTAAAACATTTTATTACGTTTGTTGTTTTAGCTTCAAACTTTTTGAAATTTTCTAAAAATAAAAAAACGTCGTAGCACAAAGCAAAATCCGATTGTATTGACTCAATTAATCGAACTGTATGGAACCGGTACAATAATTTATAGAAGTTATTTATAATTAGGAAGCTTCGTTTTTATGCATGGAGCTATGGTAAAATGCAAACCTGAAGTCAAATTCATTTCATTTAAACAAACTAGATTTTAATTACGGTGACACCAATTGTACTCGAATCAACGGGTCTGAAGTAGGTATACATTTAACTTTCCTGAACTGGCATGACTAGAGTTTCTAATTATATATAGGCAACGTGGGTTTGTGATGGGTTAAGTATTTTCAAAATGCACCTTACGAGTTAGAATTCAGCTACCGAATACTTAGGCATTGGACTTCATTTGGGTTTACAAAGATCTCCGGGAACAGTCGTGCAGATTAGCAGGATGTGTTCCGGAATCCAAGTTTGTAGATACGTTCTGCCACAGCTGCATTCCTCCCCAAAATATGAAAACTTTAGCTGACTAATATTTCTTAAATATGCTTACCCAAAAGTCTTTATTACGTGTTTTTATCTGACACTGCCTTATTTCAGTTTCAAAACCAATTCAAGGTGCCTGAGTTCATACGTCCCTTGAGGTATTAGATGATTTATAGTTCTAGAGTTTAAGATTCTATTGAACGTTCCAGCGAACATATGTTCGAAGTGTCAAGTTCTTGTCATTTGGCATGGCATGGACACGTGATGCGCAGGCCCGAAGAAGATATTTCCAGAAAACTCGTTATATGTAACTACTGAAGTGAAAAAGCGGAAGACCATAACAACAGAACCAGCCAGCTGTCATGAAGGAAGATATAAAGTCGAAAAATCTGGCCTATAGAAGCAGCTCAGGTTAGATCGCAGTCGAGAAGGAAAATCAGGTTGACCACCTATAACCAAGATAAGTAAAGTGACATAAAGATTTTTAACTTGAAAATATATTGAAACATGAGGAAATGTGCATGATATTAAGGGAACATTATAAAATAAAATAGCAAATAGCGTCGGAGAACCATTAGACTGTCTGTTTTCATTCTTCCTGAATTAATTTACAATTCGAGTATCGATGAACATTTACTGGTTGCCGCGTTACTAACCATTGAGCTATCTCGGAGCTGTTGCTCGAATTCTTAAAGCTCCTCGCAAAGCGAGCGAACAACAACATGTCTACAATCGTGCCCTATTCCAGGAATTTTAATGAGCAAGACACAGGCAAACGAAACTTGTGGTGGTCGAACAACTATAGGCGTTAAAAGGTTAAACATGTGGCATACTAAATTTTGATTAATCCTTTACTTCCTTAATCAGTTTACAACTCGAGTATCCATGAACAATTATTGGCTCGAGTGAAATTCACATTTACTAACCATTGAGTTATCTCGCAGCTATTGCTCGAGTCCTTTCGCAAAGCAAGCGAACAACAACATATTCTCAATCGTACAGTATTCACCGAATTTAATGAGTACAATGCAATTAAACGCAATTTGTTGTTGTCGAACAACTGTAGACGTTAAAGGGTTTAACATGTGGCATATTAATTTTGATTAACCATTTACTTCCTGAATTAATTTACAGTTCGAGTATCGATAAACAATTATTGGTCGCTGCGAGGTTTCGCAGCCCGGACGCTCGAGTGAAAATCACATTTACTAACCATTGACCTATCTCAAAGCTGTTGCTCGAGTCTTTTCGCAAAGCGAGCGAACAACAACACGTCTACAATCGTGCCGTGCTTTCGCTGTAATGTCTTTAAGACGAATTGCTTCAGACCTTCGGTAAAATGAACGACTACCATAAAAGCAAACGTCGACAGTCATCTGATATCTGATACGGATCAACAATGTTTACAAGGAAATTGTCGAACCAGCGCCCATTTCTTTTGAACTGTTCAAGCCTGGATTGTTCTTGTTGTGTTGACAATCTTAATAACTTTGCGCTCACTTCCGAATCTCTTTCTTCTTCGAAGGCAAAACAAATGGATCATCAATGATCCGTTCGGCAGCTCGCACACTGGGTGCAATAAACTATGAAAAGAAAGGAACATAAATTTTGGTAGTTTCTGGAACGAAAAAGCGTTGTATTGCGATGCAGTTTCAGACCAAATTGTTTCTTTTATACCAGCATTCACGATCTTCTCTAACTTGGGCGATGTTGTTTCGACAAACGGCTAAATCTTGTAGTCACCGTGTTGCTTAGCGGTTTCCAGAATGCCATTCGGATTTTGCGATCCTTGTTTAAGGACAACGCGTTAAAACACGACTGCTGGCTTATTCAAACGACCAGCGACGTGGCGGATATCGGACGTAAAATAGGTGACGTACCATAACTGCCGAACTTCGCTTTGCGAAGATCTGCTTGAAATCAAATGAAGGGCATGCGTTAAGGTTAATACATAATATTTTCGCAGTTCTTATGAGTGTCGAAATGTATACATTAATATGTGGCTAAAAGCTGTTTTCCATATGTGCCACATCGTTTTTTAGTTAGCTTGAGAGTACTTGAGAAGAAACATAACGATCGTCGTTGTCCATCTAAGCACTGATGTAGAACTGCCCCAACCGCAACATTTGAAGCATCAGACATAACGCAAGCGGGGCGTCGGGCGAGGAATGTTCGTTCCAGAAAAGCGACGTTGACGATGAAATCCTTGATCGCTTTGAACGCGATTGCGACATCTTCGGAAAATTGTATTTGTTTTAATGCAGTTTTAAGGGATACAACATTTGTGCACATTGAAGAAATAATCTATGGCATATGTTGACCATGTCTGGGAATTCCTGAAGTGTTCTTTTCGTCTTTGGTAAAATTACGTATTGCTTGAACTTTCGTTTCGAGTTGCTTTACACCATCATTTTGTACCTTGTGACCTAGGAATGACAGGTTTTTGATGCGGAATTCAATTTTTGTAAGTTGTTTTCAACACCATGATCCGCCAACCATAAAAATAATTTTCGAATTTATTTTGTGTTGTTCTTTAAAACGGTTGACAATTTGTATGTCGTCGATATATGCGAAACAACCATAGAAGCAGCGAATAATGGTATCAATAAATCGGAAAAGTCTGTTCATCATTTCGCAAAACCAAAATGCTTCCTTACGGATTCGAACATTCCAAATGGTGTAGTTATTGCAGTTTTTGGAGCGAGCCGACCCCTGTGTATCAGGAGAAGCAAGCGTTAGCTCTAAAAAGTGCTTTTCTAAAACAACAAACATGCTTATAAGAATTGATACAAAGTACAACACTCTGTCAAAACCAAGAACAGCAGATATTGTCTCAGCTGCGTTCCTTAAAGGTGCAAATGTAGCTATATATAGTTCTCTTGACGGTTAGTATATTGTATTATGTTCTGGTTAATGTTATAAAATCGCAAACTTTTATTACTCGGAACATAAAAACTAAGAAAAGCGTCGATATCAGCTAGAAAAACCGAGCAGATCCGCGCTGAACGTGGTTCAGAAAGATTCGAGCCAGAGACTAAAATGTTGCTGTTTATGCATCATTTACGGTAAGATGCGTGCGCCAGGGCCAAATTATGTCACGCGTCCAACTCAACTAGTTCGGGTGAACTATAGCTTAGCTGGACTACTATGGTACAATTTTATAGCTTAGCTAGTCTTAATGTGACGAACAGGGAGCTTAGCTAGACTCTGCGTGACAAACGGAGCGTCCGGCTGAACTGTTAATTGAGAAATTTTATTCAGTATTGTGTAACAGGCCCGTTCC